>PVJC01032903.1:0-19776 GCA_004026665.1 Murina feae
GCTCAGGGCTGACGCCGGGGAAGACTGCAGGAACCGTTTCTCTTGCAGGAATTTTTCAGAAACCTTCCTGGTTTCCGCTCCTGTAAAATCTGATATAACTGATCACGCGTGCCTTCACGCTCTACCCCTTTGCCTGCACCATTTGGGGTTGCGGTTACTTGCCTACAACAGCAAAGCTCCGGAGAAGCTGAAGTTACAAAAGGACACTCAGTTAATGCAGGAAGGACCAAGCCCTGGGGGAGGGGCCGGGAGTCATGTTATCAGGTTTATGATGCGTCCGTATGCGGTAGTAATTTCTTACACTCCTGCCAAGAACAGTTTGAAAGGAGTTTGTTGAAAGCAAGTAGGGAAATCGCTTTGGGTATATACTGCCGCTAATAGGTCCTAAACGCGCTGTGAAACATACAAGGCCAGGTTTAATTCTGCCCTCCCCAAAAAACTAGTGCATTGAGAAAAACTCTGGGTTAATGCTCAGGTGCTTGGGGGTATGGAGATGAGAACAAAGCAAAGGCAGATACACATTCCTTTTGATAAAGGATGGGACAGAGCAGGGTGGGAGGGGGGCCCTCTCAGAGGGACACTTCTGAAGGAGGGGGTCGAGTTCAGTCCAGTTCAACATAATGAGCGTCCATTTAAAACTGGGCCAACTGGCTCCTCTGACTCCCCCCCCTCCCCCCTCCAGGGTCTCCAGTTAAGCTGATGGGGTTCTGACTGCACCCAGGGCCACCACGACCGACACGCCCCTTTCTTTTACAGGAAACCTCCGTCTGAGTCGTGCAAAGGGTGTGCTTGATGCAAAGGCACGATTTATAATGATTTTCCAAGGGCCCTCAAACTATGGCCCGCGGGCCACATGCGGGTGTTTTTGCCGCCGCTGCCTGTCCTGCTTAAAATATGTGCAGCGGGCATAGAATTTGTCCATAGTTTTTGTTTTTTTTTTTAACTATAGTCCAGCTCTCCAACGGTCTGAGGGACAGTGCACTGGCGCCCTGTTTAAAAAGTTTGAGGACCCCTGATTAACACGGAGCCCAGGAAAGGCCATGTTGGAAATCACCTGCAAACCTGTCCGGCGACCCACGCCCCCGACTGCGTCCTGGTGTGCTGAATGGCCTGCTCAGAGGTGGGGTGCCCGCTGCTCCCACATTCCAGGCCCCAGGAAAAGGTCCAGGGGGAGGAGGACACCCCTCGCCCTGGGGGGGAGAGGAGAAACTCCACCTCCCTTTCCTGGAGGGACCCTCGCGAACACCCTGTCACCTCCCGGGGCCACCCGAGCCCGCACGGCGCGCAGCGCACCCCAGTGGACGCGCGCGGCCGCCAGGCCGTGGTCATCGGGCTTCCGGAGAGCCTGCTCCTAGTCGCCGCCGCGGCTGCTGCGGGGGGACCGGGGACTCCCTAAGCCGCCGAGCCGGCCTGGGCCGGACCCCCCTCCTCCCCACAACCCCCCGGAGGCGCGGCTGCAACCCCTCCCGCCCGCCCGCTGCACCTGGAGTCGGACCCGGAGAGGCGGGGCGGGGCGCAGGCTGGAGCTCGCCGGGGCCGCCGGAGCCGCGCGCGGCGTGGGGGAGGGTCCCGGGGCCGAGGCCCCGCGGAGGGAGCGACCCCGGCGGGGGAGGAGCGGGGCCCCGGGCGCGCGGGCGCGGCGGCGCGGGCATGGAGCAGGCGAGCCCCGGCTGCGCGCGGCCGCGGCACCACGACGCGGTGGAAGCGTGGCTGGACGACCACCGCGACTTCGCCTTCTCGTACTTCGTCAGGAAGGGCACCAGGTAAAGGGGGGTCCGGCGGGACCCCGGCTCCGTCCCTTCCCGGACCCGGGCCTCGGTCCTACGGGAGGGAGGTCCCGGGCTCATTGGGCGCCGAGACTTCGGCTGGAAGGCGAGCACGGGCGGAACATCGGATCGGGGGTTCGGTCCAACTTGCTCGCAAAGTTCGAATGCAAACACGTCCCGGCGGCCCGGGTCCCCGCAGCCGGAGCCCCTTCCCGGGAGCGGTTCCGTGCGCCCCCCGCAGCCGAGCGCCTTCCCGGGGCTCCGGAAGCTCCGTCCCAGCCCGTCCCGCGGCCGCGCTCCTCCCCCGCCCCCGTGCAGGACCCGCGGGGCGGGGAGCGGGAGCCGGAGGGGGCGCGGCGGCGGGCGGCGCGCAGGAGCCTCCCCAGTGAGTGCCGCGCCGCGTCCCCTCCGGCTCCCGCCGCCACGCGCGCCCCCGTGCGCTCGCCCCGCACCCGTGGACCGGGCCCCGGGGGAGTCGGCGCGGCGTGGAGCAGTCCCGGGGCCCCTCGTCCTGGTCCGGAGCCAAAGGCGAGGCGCGCGGGGCGGGACGCCGCTGTCCCCCGGGGCGCGCGTGGGACAGGCGCGCGGAGAGCTGGGAGGACCCGGGGCTGGAGCCGGGCGACGGGGAGGGCGGCCGCGTGCCTGGCGGGCGGGTCTCCGAAGCCGCGGACCCAGGGCGCCCTCGGGGCTCCTGCGCGCTGGGGGCTGCCTCCGGGCGGGCCTCCGGGCGGGGCCCGAGCGGCGCCGGGGGTGATGGTGGCGGGGCCGGTCCTGGCTGGGCGCTGCGCTCCCCGCCGCCCGCGGGAGGCCGCCGCAGTGCCGGGCGCTCCCCGCCAGGGGGCGGCGTGGCGCGGGGCCGGCGCGCGGCGGGGGCGCTAGGGGCGCGGGCTGCGGGCGCCGCCTCACCTGGGCGCGGATCCGGGGCCCGCGCGGTGCGCACCTCGCCCCCCACGTCTGCTATGTTGCCCTTTGGAGACAGAACAAGGTACCTCCCCAGCCCCCTTTGTCCCCCCCTTACCCTCTTCCCACTCGCGGGGCGCGGCGAGGGCCTGGGTGGTGGGTCGGGTGCAGGCGGGATGCTTCGCTGACTGGGGACCTGGCGATTTGGGGGGGGAGAGGCTTGACTCTGCAGGCTGTTCCTTTGCCGTCTTAGACAGGCTCTTTGAACCCCATTTCTCCCAAGAAACATCCCAAGTTGGGGGTCGCCTTGACCGCTTGGGGTTTCGGACAGATCTCGTCCCCCCTGGGTTAAAGCTGCGCCCTCGGAAAGTGCGCCTCCCTCCCTTCTCGCCTTCTCCCCGGGAGACCCACGCCCGAGTGTCCCGGGGACACCCTGCACTCTCTGGGAGTTTGGGGGAGCGCGGGGGGCCGGAGTGGTCGGAGTGGCCCGTTGCTGGGGGGACAGTGTCAGAGGCCCAGCTACTCCCAGCCCATCCCTCCTATCCAGGCACCCCTCCCCGCACACTTCACCCCCCGCCCCACCCTCACTGAGCCGTGGCCACCGGATGGGGGGCCGCAGGGGAAGGGCTGATGTTTTCGGTGTGGTGTGTGTTCTTTAGGCAGCGCATCCACAGTTGGAGGGAAAAGTTACTTGTTTTTACAGATCAGTCTAAATGCCTCTTCCTCGCGCCCCCCCCCTTAAAGACAAAAGTGGGGCTGCTTGGGGTTGGTGTTCCACTCCTGACACCTACCCACGGGGCTGTCAGCGCCGCCAGGACCCTCCCGCCCTCCCTCAGCCCCTCAGCGGGAAGAAAGTTGGAAACGTTGCCACCTTCCTTTGCGCGTTAGATTTCTCCCAATTAGCTGGGGCGGAAATCCCAATTCTCCGAACGATGCTCCTCGGTGTAAAATGTAGGTTATCTGAGACTGTACTTTCCTTCCGTCGGGTTTTTGGTTTTTGGTTTTTGTAGGACAGCTGATGTAGCCAGGTGGCTGCACACTTTCTGTGGGGAGAGAGAAAGAGAGAAAGAGAGAAAGAGAGAGAGAGAGAGAGAGAGAGGATGTGTGTGTGCTCTTCAGAGAGGAGTGTATGTTGAGTTCAGATTTGGAAAGCGAAAGTATGCGATAGTGGAGAGGATGTCGGGCCCTGGGTCTCAGGAGTTGGGAAGAGCTGGAAATGGCCTGTTTGCAGCCGGCGGTGCTGCCTGAAGCAGTTGCCCAGTGTGGGCTGTGTTGGGGGGGGGGGACCCACTTAAAATAAGAGGCCTTACGTCACAGGAGAGGTGGGATCGGAGCTGCCTGGAGCATTGCCCGACGCCGGGCCCCAGTGTGGCTCACTGGGTGGTGGTGAGAACTTACCGCGGACATTTCCACGGCACAGCCAAGATCTTGTCCTTGAACGGGAGGCTCCCGTTTCCCTTTTGTTACCATTGTAAGTGTAGGTGGACACTGTCGGCCACCCGGGGGTCGCGTCAGCTGTAGGTTTAAAATGCACTTGGATGCCCTTACACTGAAGCAGGCATGTGGGCACCCGAGCAGCACCGCGTCTGAGCTCCGTGCAAGGGCCCTCCTGGCAGCCACGCACGCCGTCCTGTCCTTCCCCCGGCTCCGTGGTCGCACCCAGCGGCGGGCACCGGGCAGGGTGAGGTCCTGGCCTCCCTCAGTTCTCCTCTGAGCGCTGTGGCCGCTCTGCTGAGATACTGTTTCCTCCAAATGCAGGGTGAGAGCAACTCCTTCAAAGCTGTAGCCCGGGGCATGGGAATAGATGCTACTTAGTAATCACTACCCATCTGTGTGAGTTTGTGTGTCTGTCCAACAGCTCATCACATAACCTATTGGCCTGAAAGTTCTTTGGAGGCCGTGACCCCCGCTCAGGAGCTCCCGCCCTCGCTGCAGGAGACCACCCAGCGGTTGCCTAGAGACCCGCCATGCAGGGCTCCGACGCCCCTGCCTCTCGAATGACCCCTTCCCAGTGCAAATGCCACTCTGTCCCAGTGGCTGTGATGGTACCTTTCAGGAGCCACAACCTACTCTGTGACCCTGGGCCCCACTCTGGTCTGTTGGTATTGGGGTGGGGGGGGCGCCCCATCGGTTGGTTACTGCTTTGTTTTGCACTGGGCACAAGCTTGAGAGCAGTCGTGTCTGCTGGAGAGCGGGGGATTACGGTAGGGGGGGTGTTAGCGGGGGAGAGAGGAGGTATTACGGGGGTGAGCTTTTATGGCCGCTGGGATCCAAGTCCAGAAACAGAAGTTCCCCTCTAGTGTGATGTGCTGTCACAGACGCCCCGTTGCCTGCAGAGCCGGCTGGGGTGTGGCTGCTCCAGATCCTGCATTTGGGCTTGTCTTTCTTTCTTTTCACTTTCTCTTTTATGATCATTTTCCGCTTCTGAATGCTGTAACATTGTTATTTGCATGGTATTCATGTTAAAAGAGATGGTGGATGGAATATACATATCACTATCCACTCTTAAAAAATTACTGTTTCTGGCCCTAACTGGTGTGGCTCAGTGGGTAGAGCGTTGGCCTGTGGACTGAAGGGTCCCAGGTTCGATTCCGGTCAAGGGCGTGGACCTTGGTTGCGGGCACATCCCCAGTAGATGGTGTGCAAGAGCAGCTGATCGATGTTTCTCTCTCAGCGATGTTTCTAACTCTATCCCTCTCCCTTCCTCTTTGTAAGAAATCAATAAAATATATTTTTTTTTTAAAAAAAAATTACCGTTTCTGGCCTGGCCAGCGTAGCTCGATGGTTGAGCATGGACCTAGGAACCAGGAGGTCAGGGTTCGATTCCTGGTCAGGGCACAGGCCCAGGTTACAGGCTCGATCCCCACTAGGAGGCAGCCGATCAGTGATTCTCTCTCATCATTGATGTTTCCAGCTCTCTCTTTCCCTCCCCAGGCCTCTCTGAAATCAATGAAAATATGTATTTTTAAAATTTTTAATGACTGTGTCTGTAATTATGTAGGAATGTAAACCTGACAGTTTTCAGGCAAATGATGTGTTCAGCATATTTTGTGAAGCAGTCACTAGGGCTGGAGATAATGAAACTCTGAGGGCCTGGCCTCAGTCTGACTGGCGTTATTTATAAATCAGAGTGGGGCCAAAGTAGGTGACAATTGTTCGTATGGAAAACAATACAATAATTAATCATAATGCAAGAATAAACTGCTTCGTGCTCATAGCTGGAAGCCGCCCTGTGCCTCACCTGCATGGTGATGACGGTGATCCTGTGCAGGAACCGCCCCTCGTGCTTGTGTTGTCTACAACCCGGGTGCACAGCGCCTGCTCGAAGCGGTTTTAGTGACCTGAGAGGACTCGTGGGATTGACTGAGTCCCCAGAGCCCCTGAAATGACGCCTCTCATGGCCCTTCCATCCCAGGGTTTCCCTTTCAGATCCATGCAGAGGAGTGGTTCCCAACTTGGGGCACACGCCCCACAGGGGGACAATTTGATTTTAAGGGGGGCAATTCGGGTTATTAACAGTGAGTTATTTGCATTTCTTATGGTTCTAGGGGCCTCATCTATAGTATATAAATATACACTGTGACATATGAGGCATTTCAGTTGTCTATTATATGTTTTGAAACTTTATTTGCTACTTTTTCATCTCTCTTCATATTATTATTATTTTTTAACCATTTCTTACTGATGTCTTCCTCAGTACTTCCCTGTCCTTTCGTTCTTTTATTTTCCTCTTTCGTGGCTGCCATGTCCTTTGGAAGCTTGTTTGGACCAAGTTCATGGCCTTTTAGGCTTCCTCCACATGAATGGGGAGCTCACTTTTTGAATAATAAGAATTCTATGTCACAGGGGGTATCAGGATGTTAGAGATGCATGGGGGGGAGGGGGGTCGTGGCCAGAAAAAGGTTGGGAACCTCTGATGTAGAGCCTGCAGCATAAGACCAGCTTCCGAAAGTTGTGCCGGGAGGACGTAGCGACAGCCCAAGGGGGACACTTTGAAGTCACTCTCTTCGCTCCATATCACACAGACTTGAGGCTGGCAGTGCCATGCGGTCATCGTGTGGTCTGAAATGTATAGAAATCGCCAGTATTTTCACAAGACCGTGTCTTCAGCACCCCAGACGAGCAGTTTCTCATACTCTGATTACGGTGTGTGACAACTTCCCTTTTAAATAATTCCCCGGAGCCGCCTCAGTGCAGACGTAGTGCATCAGTTTCATAAATAATTCCCCCCGCGTCGATGATTCGACTCTGGCCTCGGATACCGTTTGAGCCGCCTCCGAGGTGTGGAGGCAGAGAGCAGAGAGGGTGTCTTCCTCCCAGGGCCCTTCCTCCAGGTTGGAAAACACAAATTACCTTAGCACTTTCGCTCAACTCCCTAGTGTGTTTTAAGAATAAGACCTGGGAGAGACCTGTCGTTGAAAAAGGCTGAACGGAGCTACTTGGTATTTTTTTAGTGTATCCCCCAAACGTTTTCCAACCCAATAATTCGCGAGACGCACACCCACATGTCGAGTCCGATGGACTCTTTACTCTCGGAGCTGATGGTGGACGAGAGCCCTGAGTCGGGTCTGCGGGACAGCTCAGCACGTCCCCGGCTCGATGGATGGTGGAGGGCGGGAAAATGACCAGTTCCTGCATTTAGGATGCAGACCCGCTACTGCCTCCGCGGGGCTCCCCGTGAACTTGGTTTAGCTGCACCGGTGTAGGTCGGCTGCCCTGTGGTCCAGCTGATGGATGGGACCTCGGAAACATCTGTCACAGTGTCGGCTTCTGGCTGAAGAGTGCCTGCGGGCTGCATGCCTCGGAATAGAAGCTGCAGGAAGTCTTTCCATGTGAGTCACCGTTTGCTGTTCAGCTCCGTGACTGTATCACCGGACGTGGTCTTCTCACTTCATGTTGAATTGCATGTGTGTGCTGACGATGTAAGTGCCTCATTCGCATTCTCTAAATGGTAGGAATGTACACTGATCGCCAAACAAGTGGTTAAAGCCGGGCGAGCGGCCCGAGTGTTAAGTGCATGAGAATCATTGTGCTAAGTCCTCTACAAAGCTCTTCCACGTGTGAATTCCTCGGGTTCTTAGCTGGAGGCCGACATGCCTTTTAAAGGCCCGTGTGCCGCTGCTGGCCTCTGTGTTTGTGGAGCCGTTCCCCTTGAGTGGGAACTGTGACGTCAGGCTAGCTTTCCTGCAACTCATGTTCTCTGAATGATTTTAATACGCCGAAACTTAGCGATCAAAGAGCACCGTTTGGTTTCCTGTCCTTCATGATAAGTATCTATACTAATAAAAGGGTAATTTGCTCACTAGACCGGGAGACCTTCCGAACATTCTTCTGGACAAAGTGACGGTGGCAGGGCCAAGGCAGAGGCAGCAGTAAGGGGCAATCAGGCCAGAAGGTGAGGACAGTTGGAGGTGATCAGGCCAGCGGTGGCGGGGGTGGGGGGAGCAGTTGGGGGCAAGCAGGGCAGCAGGCAGAGTGGTTAGGAGCAATCAAGCAGGCAGGCAGGTGAGCGGTTAGGAGCCAGTGGTCCCAGATTGCGAGTGGGATGTCCAACTGACAGTTTAAACTGGCAGTCGGACATCCCCCATGGGGTCCCAGATTGGAGTGGGCGCAGCCCGGGCTGCGGGACACGCCCTCCCCGAATTTCGTGCACCGGGACACTAGTGAACAATAAGAATCCTCATTTTTGCTCCATTGACTAGTGGTGCTGAGATTGTAAGAAGAGAAAAGACCCTGATCGTTTGAGTTGATGAAATAATGGAAACACACACACAGATCGCTGACTTTTAGAGGTAACGGAGGTCATGTGATTCCGAGTCCCTCAAACCTAAGTAATGTACCTCGGTTAAAGAGACATTCTTACTGGTCTCCTAGCTTTGGTCATAAGTGATAGAAACCCAACATGAGCTCATACAGAACTGACGCCTATAGTTGAAGTTCCTGGGAATTGGGTTTGACTGTGAAATTCAGCAGATTAAATAATCTTGTCTAAATTCTGTCAGCTCCTCTGTATGTCTGTTTAATCTGTCTGTTCTTCTGACCATCCATCTGTCCGTCCATCCATCCGTCATGGCTTTGTTGCCCTGCGTGCTCTCTTTGTGGGCTGGAATAGTTCTTCTGGTCCAGTGTACGAGGATCTTCACTTCTGACGCTAGAGCAGTGCCTTCTTGTAATCCCCATCCTCAAAACTGCTCTGGCCTTGCGGGGTCACATGCCTGCCCTGGACCCGCCGCTGTGTCGGGAACAGTGTTGTCTGACTGCTTCATCGAAGTGCCCAGTGCTGACTCCCTTTTGTTGTAACATTATTTCAATGCAGAATTTTTAGGATTCGTGCAAGTTAATCACCGTTACATGTGTGCAACTATAACACCAAAATAAGTGGATAAGTTAATTATGAAAAAAACCAGAGGACCAGTGCACAAATTTGTGCACGGGTGGGGTCCCTGGGTCTGGCTGGCGATCAGAGCCAATCGGAGCCAGCCAGGGGGAGAGACCGCCAGAGGTTAGCTGGCCGTGGGAGGTTGGCAGTGGGAGCGCACTGACCACCAGGGGGAATCTCCTGTGTTGAGCATCTTCCCCCTGGTGGTCAGTGCACATCATAGCGACTGGTTGACCTGTCACTCAGCTGTTTGATCGTTCGGTAGCTTAGGCTTTTATATATACTAGAGGCCTGGTGCACAAAATTCATGCACTTGGGGGGTGGGGGTTCCTCAGCCCAAATTGCGAGAGGACGCAGGCCAGGCTGAGGGACCCCACCTGTGCACAGTTGGGGCCAGGGAGTGACTGCGGGAGGACTCCAGGGCATGTCCAGCCTTTCTCGCTCAGTCCTGATTGGCGGGACCCCAGCAGCAAGCTAACCTACCAGTTGGAGCATCTGCCCCTGGTGGTCAGTGCACATCATAGCGAGTGGTCGACCGGTCGCCCCCCGGTGGTCAGTGCGTGTCATAGCGAGTGGTTGAGCAGCCTTAGCCTATCATAAGCATATTATGCTTTGCCTGGTTGAATGGCCAACTGGACAGTTAGCATATTAGGCTTTTATTACATAGGATAGATGAAAGATTTCCAACCAAATGCCCCTTGACAGCATCCTGCAGAAGGAATGTGGCCCCAGCTAGGGACAGAGGGCTGGGTCGGCCGCCTCCGCAGCCACTGCCCGATGATGTCCCCGGCTCCCGGAGTCTCTCTGAGCAATCATGAAACCGAATGCCAAGCACAGCTCGTGGCCCTCTGGGTGTGGTTGGTGTGGAAGCGTGTTTGCATGCCACGCCCACCTCTTACGCTCTCTGTCTCTCGGGCCAGGCAGCAGTGTGGCTGATGCCACCGAAGAGAACCTGGCGCCGACTGCGGGCCGGGCCTGGGTCCCGGTGGGCACCGCGGGGACGCAAAGTGCACTCCTCCACTGTCTTTCGTTTTAACTGCACCTGGTGTGAACGCACAGGAGGAAAGTGTTTTCATGGCACAGGCACAGACTTCCATGACATGCTTGCTTGACCGCCCAGGCTCCTGGGCCTCGGACGGAGGCGGCCGGGCCGTCCAGCCTCGGTGTCCGGCTGCACAGCGCATCCAGGACGTGGGTCAGCGTGGCTCTCGGGGGTGTTTCCCTCCGGTGTCAGTGGGTTTCCTTTAGGGGGTTTCCCAGGCGCTGGTGAGAGCAGCTGAAGCATTCTGCGTCTTGTTTATAGTGGGTTCCAACTAGCATCTCGGATGCCACCAGTTAACCTTAGGCAGAGCCTTCACTTCCTTCCCCAGCCCCAAGGGGCCACCTCACTGTGACGCGGAGTGGAGAATCTGGGGGTGTCTGTGGGGGCGCCCAAAACCGCCCCTGTTTCCTGTGACACCTGCTATCGTATGTAATATTTCCTTCATTGAAACCAATGCTTCTGGGAGGCGACGCCCTGCAGTGGGGCTGACGTCTTGGCTGTGAGAGGCTGTTGAGCGAATGTGGGAGGTTCAGCATCCCAGGCTGCTGGGAGCACCCCATCTCTGTGACCCACATTTCCAAATGCCCCCCCCCCAAGGGCTGGCACCTCCTCTCAGCCGGTAGCTACTGTGCTAAACCCCTTAACATCTGTTTCTATTGATGGCGGTTAAGGGCCCGAGATGGGGCAGACAGCTGCCCCCAGACCCCCTCCTCTCGCAGAGTGCAACCTTCAGGCCTGCATTCGCTCCCTCTGTGAAACGGAAACACTGGCATTCACTTCCCTGGCTTCTTAAGAAATCTGCAAGCAATAATGCACATTCCTGCTCGCTTAGTAGCAGCGTCCAGCCGTCCACTCTTTCCTTGAGAGGCGCCGATGCCGTAGGTAGAATCACGAGCGTTCACAGTCCTCCCCACTAGGAGAGCAGGACAGCGGTGTGAGGGGCTGCGTCTCGCTCTCCTCTCTCAGCTGCAGTTTCATTCACGGTTTGAACAGAACTCTGTGGCGTTGGTCAGGCGCAGGAGGGGGGCTGGGAATGAGGCCAGAGCCTGGGTCTAGCCCCCAGCTTGGCTGTTAACTAGCTTTGTGATGGGCTGGGGCTCAGACGCCTGGGCGTTAAAACGAGAGGGAGGGAGTGGTCGGGCGGAGAGAGTCCTTACAGGAGCTTCAGCTTCTCCTTGGCCCTCCCAGAAGAGCAGAGTGCCCATTCTCAGATGGAACCCGTCCTCCTGTCGGTACTTTCTCAGCAGGCCTGGAGGGGGCCCAGGTCAGACTGTGCAAATAACGCGGCTCAGACGGTCGGAAACAGCACCCAGGAGCAGGGAGAACGTCTAACGTTACGTTTCACGGGAGCGATTTGGGTGTTCTCGCTGCAGATCATCTCAGCAGGTCGCCATCCGCGTTGCCAGGCGCCCCTCCTCCGCAGGAAGTCCACACACTCTTTGTAAATCCGGTCCTTCGTGACCAGTTCCCAAGAGCCCAGGAGAGGCAGGGAAGGGGAGACGTCGGAAGGGCAGACTCAAGGACATGAAGGTGCCCTGTGTGTTCCCGTCATTCAGGGTCTGTCTGCGGCTTCTCACGTGCAAATCGCTGCAGATGCTCCTGCACCAGGGACTGGCCACGGGGCTGACCTGGAGGCCCAGGTGTCAGCCTCCTGCAGAATTCTCCAGGTGACCCCTCAGGGAGGCGCTAACCGAGCCACCGCCTTCCCAACCCCCTGGGCTGAGCATCAGAGCCCCCTCCGGCTCAAAATTAGGGTCATGATGAACTGTTGCTGTGGTTCTCGTCATAGGTCTTTGGTTGTATATTTTCTCACATTTGTTGTCAGTTTTATTATATCTTTGCTATTTGAGGGGGAAATTGTCCCCCAAAATCTATAACTTATTTTTGAAAAAAAAATTAATTTCAAGATAGTGATGGAAAAAAAAATAGTTACATTCTTGCATTTATTTTTCTCCGCTAAATGTTAGGCTCTTAATATTTACGTATTATTCAGAAAGTTGTCAGATGTCAGTGTAGCTCTCGGTCTGGGAGTCTGTGGATTCCACTTCTACTTGAGAAAATTCTTACGTTCAGACAACTTTTTGTTTTCAGTCTGAGTGTTTCTGCAGAGAAATTGGTGTGTTTAAGTCAGGAGCTTAAGAAGCAGCAATGCTAATGCCTCGCTTTTCTGCAGCAGCCTATCAAATAATTTCTTGTTATATTTACCAAAGGAAAGCACTTTTGAAAACATACCCCATTTAATAGTCAATTAACTTAGAAACAATAATTATTGTGCATTAGACATGGGGGACCGGACTCCATGCTGTCCCTTTATTTATTTATTTAGTTTATTTCTTAAAATATTACAAAGAGTAGCACATATGTCTCCTTTTTCCCCCCTTGACCTTCCCCCGACCTCCCCTACCCCCCCCCAGTGTTTTGTGTCCATTGGTTATGCTTATATGCATGCATACAAGACCTTTGGTTGATCTCTCCCCCCCACAACCCTCCCGAGCCTTCCAGCTGTAGTTTGACAATCTGTTCAATGCTGCTTTGCCTCTGTATCTATTTTTGTTCATCGGTTTATAATGGTCTTTATTATCCATAAATAAGTGAGATCATGTGGTATTTTTCTTTCATTGACTGGCTTATTTCACTTAGCATAATGCTCTCCAGTTCCATCCATGCTGTTGCAAATGGTAAGAGTTCCTTCTTTTTTACAGCAGCATAGTATTCCATTGTGTAGATGTGCCACCGTTTTCTAATCCATTCATCTGCTGATGGGCACTTAGGCTGTTTCCAGATCATAGCTATGGTGAATTGTGCTGCTATGAACATAGGGATGCATATGTCCTTTCTGATTGGTGTTTCTGGCTTCTTGGGATATATTCCCAGAAGTGGGATCACAGGGTCACATGGCAGTTCCTTTATATGCCTCATTTCCTTTAGCTCCTTAGAGATCTGTGAGGGGCAGAGCCATTGTCTCCACTTTACAGGGGGAGTGAGTAAGGCCCCTTAGGTGTCACCTTCAAAAGCAGTGGCTCTAGGGGGCCAGGGTGACACAGCTGGGCGGCATCATCCTATGCACCAAGGGACTGCGGGTGATTCTGGCACATGGGGAAGGCAACCGATGGGCTGGTGGTCCTCTCTCACATTGATATCTCTCTCTCTCTCTCTCTCTCTCTCTCTCTCTCTCTCTCTCTCTCTCTCTCTCTCTTCCTCTTCCCCCCTCCCCCCGCCCAAGCATGTCCTCAGGGGAGGATTAAAGAAAAAGCCTATTTCTGGGGTGGAAGCCTGTCCTTCAGCCTGGGGCCCTGACCACCACGCTCACTGGAGTTCCCTCCGATGTAAAGGGCAGCAGAGCAGGGGCTGGAGGAGGTGCCTCCTGCTGACCCTAACTCAGGACGAGCTGACTTTCCCGGGGCCCCTGAGCGCCAGCACCCCGCCGCCCGGGAGGGTCCGTTTCCATGTAGAGTTTCAGAAGGAACTCCAGGCAGCATTTGGAATGAGGTGGAATGGGGTGGCTGGAGACTCAGGTGCCAGGCCGAGGCTGTCCTGCTTTTACTATTATCACACAGAGACGTTAAGGAGGGTGCATCTTCAAAGAATTCTTCTATCCTTCGATGCACTGGCTTAGGCAAGAGCACAAGGCACTCTAGCTAGCTGCTTTCCACGTTGGTTCTCTTGATATTTTTAGCTCCTAAGTGCTGCTTATGTCGCGTTTTCCCTTGCCTTGTAAACTTTCCTCCTCACTCCTCCGGGCGCCAAGAAATCTTCCATAAAACCCGGCGAAGGCTCTCCAGCCCCTCCCTTTCCAGCCATCTGGAATATTGAACACGTATGTAAGGTGTGCCTGCCTACTCAAGAGTCATTTTGTCGGATGAGTGAGCAGTTCAGCTCTGTCTGTGAGACAACGTATGCTGGATCTCTGGATGTGTGTGTGCATGTGTGTGTATTTTGTGCGTTGTGTGCATGTGTGTGCGAGTGTATATGTCTGCGTAAACGTGTGCATGTGTGTGCATGTGTGTAAGTGCATGTCTGTGAGTGTGTATGTGTGTGCGTGTTTGTGCATATGTGTACATGCATGTGTATATGTGTGCATGCATGTGCACGTGTGTGTCCCGTTGGCCAGTCCTGTGTGAAAGGCAGTGGAGAGGGGGCTTCCCTGTCCTGCCAATGGGTTTTGTGTGTCCTGTTTATTGCTCCTCGGTAGGGGGTGTGTGGGAGGGGCTGTGGCTTGTCCAGCTCGATGGGAAATTTCTAGAACACAGACTGTGCCTCGAGACTTTGTTTCCTGCGATGCATTTGCAAGAGTTTTCAGTGCGAGTGAGAAATGGGGAGGGAGGACGTTTTCGTTCTTGAGGGCGTTGATGCCTTCGAGGGGCCTTGCGTTTCTTCCCTGAACAGCGCCGCCCCCGGTCCTGCCAGGCCTGGGCCTCCCCTCGCCCCGGGCGTGTGGGGCAGCGACCACGCTGTCCGGGTGCGAGTGGCTGGGCGGGGCCCCTGCGTGGAGCGTGCGTCCTGCTTTTCCAGCCGAGAGCGCTATGGGCCTCTTCTTGGGCGGGACTCAGTGAGCATCTGAGGAGTGACCTCTGAGCATCAGCTTTGGCCACAGAGTCAGGGCTCAGGTGCGAGCAACCCCGTTTCCAGGCCTGTGAGGCCGCTCAGCCCGTGGTCTTGTACCAGCAGGAGTATGGCCTCCCCTAGCCTCCCCCACCTTCCCCAGCCTCCCGCCAGCCTCCCCCGTCTCCCCTCAACCTCCCCCCAGCCTCCCCAGCCACCCCAGCCTCCCCCACACTCCCCTGGAGAGCTCTGTGAGGACTGAGCAGCCTTCTCCTCTCCTGCCCTGCTCCCGCCATGCACACCAGGCACAGGAGGCAGCCGTCTGGGGAAGAGGTGGGGTTGGGGGGCTCCCTCGGATTCCTGCTCTGAGCGCAGTGAGGAGGGCTTTCCCCTCCTTAGAAATGAGGACGGTGCGAGGCAGGAAGGCCTGGCAGGCGGCTGACCCGGGTCCCGGGTCCCCTCGGGGCTGGGGTCCCCTCCGGGGGCCTGCTCCTGCAGCTGCCCTTCCGCACTGAGTGGCAGCTGGCAGCTCCGGGAGGGCCACCTGGGTGCTGGGTGCTCTTGTCCCCGGAGCAGGAATGGGCCGCTGACTCTCCAGCACAGTGTGGGGGTCCCGTTCTGCCCCGTGGAAACGCCAGCCCCCCCTTTAGGGGGCAGGTGGCCGTGGCCATCCTGGCGGGGCGAGGCTGAAGCTGGAGGAAGGAGGGGTCCCAGGAGCAGCAGGCGCCCAGGTTAGATGAGAATTAGGGCGCCTGTGACGCACACCCGCCCAGGGCTGCGCAGCCCGAGGGCTTAGCCATGAGCACCAGCCCGTCTCCGGCCCCAAGGAGGCTGCAGCCTGCTTTCTCTCTATTCAGTACGTGAGACGCCGAGGCTTTCAGAGTGAGATGGAAGGGCTCCGGTCAGGGAGGAATCGATGCCACAGGTTATTATCCATGAGCTTTCTACGGCCCGTTACCCGACCCGGGGTCACGGTGCGGCTGGTACAGGGGTCACGGTGCGGCTGGTACAGGGGTCACGGTGCGGCTGGTACAGGGGTCACGGTGCGGCTGGTATAGGGGGGGTCACGGTGCGGCTGGTACAGGGGTCACGGTGCGGCTGGTATAGAGGTCACAGTGCGGCTGGTATAGAGGTCACAGTGCGGCTGGTACAGGGGTCACGGTGCAGCTGGTACAGGGGTCACAGTGCGGCTGGTACAGGGGTCACGGTGCGGCTGGTACAGGGGTCACGGTGCGGCTGGTACAGGGGTCACGGTGCGGCTGGTACAGGGGTCACGGTGCGGCTGGTACAGGGGTCCTTCCTGCTCTTGTGATGACGATGTTGGGGTTGGTGACTCGCTGGCCTGCAGCTCACTAGCTCTCTGCGCTGCACCTGCCTCCCCCGCCGTCTGTGCAGCAGTGGCGTCAGCTGGAAGCGGAACAGGGACGCACCTGGGGGGCGGCTGCCGCTCAGCCCACCGGTCACCTTGCAGGTCAGGGCGACGGACGCTGAAAACCATTCTTCGTTTATTTGACGCTCGTGTTTTCATTTGCTAAACCCAGCAACTCTGAGCACGTGTCTTTGCTGCAACACGTCTGTCACATGTTCTCTGCAGGGCGCTGCCCTAGATGTAGAAGGTGACCTGTGCTCAGAGAGCCGTGGCTCCGGGCTGTAAGGACCCTCCCGAGGAGGCCGCCCCGCTCTCCGAGGCCTGGGGACGGCGTTTCCCGGTGCGTCCCTTCCCCTTTCGCCCTCGGGCGCGAAGGCGTGAAGTCCGAGCACGAGTTGCTGGAGGTGATCCTGTTCCTGGGCCTGTGCACCTGCCTTGGACTCTGACTCCCTCCCAGGCAGCTGGGCGTCATGGGGGGCCTTTTGCACGACAAGCGTTGATGTGCGGGAACATCGACGAGCTAGCTCCTGGGCCAGGAGTCCCGGGTGCGAGTCCTGGTGTTGCTGCCGAACGGCAGGGGGGTGTATTTATTTGTTTGTTGATTTAATCCTCACCTGTGGGTATGTACCCATTGATTTTTAGAGAGAGTGAGAGAGGGAGGGAAAGACAGACAGAAACGTCGATGTGAGAGAAACACACCGATTGGTTGCCTCCTGAGCCCTGACCAGGACTGGGGCGCAGAGGAGCCTGCAGCCTGCCCTTGACCGGAATCTAACCCAGGCAGGACCCTTTGGTCTGTGGGCCAGCGCTCTATCCATTGAGCCACACCAGCCAGGACTTGAGCCTCATAATTTAGAAAGTAGGGCCCTGGCCATGGCCTTGGCCAGTGTTGCTCAGGGGGTTGCGCCGAGAGGTGGCTGGTTCAGTTCCCAGTCGGAGCACATACCTAGCCTGTGGGTTCGATCCCCAGTGGTGGGCATGCAGGAGGCAACGGGTTGATGTTGCCCTCTCACCGGTGTTTCTCCCTCTCCTTCCCCTCTCTCTCTCTCTGACAAATCAGTAAAAGGTATTTTTAAAAAAGGCAAAAGGAAAGGAAAGGAAAGAAGGAAGAGGCCCTAGTGCCCCTTGCTGGTGTGCCCCAGGTCCTTTCTTGCCCGCATCCCGTAGCCTCGAGGAAGCGAAGGAAGGGACCTTGGAGAGGCCCCGCCCCAGAGCAGGGAAGGGCTCCCGGCTCTCCAGGCCCCTCAGTCCTCTCCCCCTCACCCCTGCCAGGCTCACGGGAGCTCTTCAGAATAAGGTACGTTCACCACACAATACATTTTTTGCTCAAAATAAAATAGTTAAGGGAGCATCCCATTTAATGCAAGACGGATGCTCAGAAGTAAGGCGGCCTCTTCCTGCGCCCTCTGTCCACATCCTTCTTTTCTCACTCGCTCGGTGGTGGCCATCCCGCACATCGCCCCGCGTGCCTCTCGCCCATCGCGTTAACGGGCCATGACGCCGTGACTGTGCAGCCGGCCTTCCGCTGGGGCTTAGGGTGCTCTGGTCTCCACTATGACCGGCCTCGCACAAGGCCTCCCCGGCCCTGCCTTTGTCACAGGCGTGCCGTCTCTGGAACAGGGGATAAACGCATTCTAAAATGTGTTAGTTTGCCTCCCAGAGAGGTGGCAGCCATTTCTGCTCCCACCCGAGAGGCTGGCGAGTGTCTGAGTCGCGAGGCTCCTCACAAGGGTGCGGGGTCCAGCCTTTCCCCTCCTGGCCGACGGGCGCGATGGGCCTCGTGCTCTCCTGGCGTGGAGGCGGCATCGCCCTCGCTGCCGGCGGACTCTTTAAGCACCTGCAGCGGAAGCGAGTGTCTCCCTTTGGAAGGTAGATTTTCGTTCTGGAAGAAGTCATGTCGTACTCATAACCTAGATCTAGGTTTGGGGGTGGGGGTGGGTTTTGTTTTATTTGTTTGTTTGGGGAGGGAGGGTTCGTGCAGAACAAGTCTGCCTTTTAGAGAAACTAATGCTCTTCTGCGGCTGATGCATTTTCTCAGACGTCAGCCTCGAGAGAAGGGTTTGAAACACGTCTGAAGCAATGGCCCTGCCCGGGGGTGGGGGGCGGATTACAGCTTTGCGAGGGGGAGGGTTGGAATGGGCCGAGCCTGGCATGCGCGCGACCTGGCGATTAGTAGGTTTCCTTCACGGGAGGGCACGTTACCGAAGGAGATAAAACCTTCGGCCTGATGCTTACACTTAGGCGTCCCCTACTTGGCAGTTGACGACCCTTCCCTCCAGCACATGATCCAGGGGAGGGGATGGTGCTGCCTGAGCAGGCGTCGTCCGGGGAAGGTACCCCGAAGTCTACAGTCTCCCTACAAAGCAGATCAAGTCGTTGAGCATTTATTTCCTCTTCTAAATGGAATCTGTGTGTAGTGACGTGGAGAAAGCCACCGAGAAGCAGGCCTGTGAGCAAGCCACATTGAGTTAAACCTTTGCTTTTAACTTCCACATACTTAGCTTCAGGACAGGTTGTTTTATTTTATTTTTTTATATATTTCATTGATTTTTTACAGAAAGGAAGGGAGAGGGATAGAGAGCTAGAAACATCGATGAGAGAGAAACATCCATCAGCTGCCTCCTGCACACCTCCTACTGGGGTTGTGCCCGCAACCAAGGTACATACCCTTCAGTCTGCAGGTCGACGCTCTACCCACTGAGCCACATCGGTCAGGGCAGAACATGTTCATTTTAGACGAAAACAACAAATGAACTCCCGCAGTAGTGCTTCCTGAGACCGCCGCCCGCCGCAGGTTTATGCGGGAATGCCCGCTGATGGTGAGAAGAGCAGACTTGATGTTGGTGTGTTCCAGGTCAGACGTCTGGACGCTGTGCGTGGACATCGTATTTAAAATCGTGTTTAATTACAGTGTCCTCAGGACCAATGGTCCTCCGTAGTTTTTCAAGATGCAGCTGTAAGGAAGGCGCCTCGTTCAAATTCCCGATGGCAGGCCTGAGTTGACGTGGGGAGACTTGCAGCCGGGAAGTAACTGCCTGCTCTGTCCCTCTGTCCTGCAGAGAGATGGTCAACGCCTGGTTCGCTGAGCGAGTCCACGCCATCCCCCTCGGCAAGGAAGGCGCCCGCGGCCTCCCCGAGTCCTGCCCGTGCCCCCCGCAGCCCAGCCCCCGCGCCGAGGGCAGCGCCTCGGGCACCCCCGCCCGCAAAATCTCCGCCTCGGAGTTCGACCGGCCGCTCAGGCCCATCGTGGTCAAGGACTCGGAGGGCGCGGTCAGCTTCCTCTCGGACGCGGACAAGAAGCAGCAGATGCCGCTCACGCCCCGAAGGTTCGACCGCGACGATGGGGACCAGTGCGCCCGGCTGCTGGAGCTGGTGAAGGACATCTCCAGCCACCTGGACGTCACCGCGCTGTGCCACAAGATCTTCCTGCACATCCACGGCCTCATCGCCGCCGACCGCTACTCGCTGTTCCTCGTCTGCGAGGACAGCTCCAACGACAAGTTCCTGGTCAGCCGCCTCTTCGACGTGGCCGAGGGCTCCACCCTGGAGGAGGCGTCCAGCAGCTGCATCCGCCTGGAGTGGAACAAGGGCATCGTGGGGCACGTGGCCGCGCGGGGCGAGCCCCTCAACATCAAGGACGCCTACGAGGTGAGGAGGAGCCGGACAGGGCAGGCGCCTGAGGTGGGCACGTGGGTGGGGCTCTGGGCATCGCTGGGGATGGTGGGCGCTGGGCAGTTCTGGGGATGGTGGGCACTGGGCGGTGCTGGGGATGGTGGGC
>PVJC01032904.1:0-19649 GCA_004026665.1 Murina feae
GGGCTCAGCCCCGCACACCTGGGCTCACCTTTGCCGGCCTCCCGGGCAGCCTCTCAGAAATGAAGGCCCCGGGAGGCCGGCAAAGGTGATGGGGAGAGTGGGAAGTTTGGCGGTTGGAGGGGTGGGTGGGGGGCAGTGGGGTGGGCGGGTTGCTCTGGGGTAGGAAGTGGCCCAGTGAGGTTTTGGTCCCAAAGTCGGAGAGTGTGTTGAGGAGACCTGCAGGATTACAGACCCAATCAGAACCCCAAATTGACGCCAATTGATCTATTTCCCCCCTTTGATTCGATGCTCCTGGGGCTTGTTTCCTTGTTTTTTTTTTGACCCTCCTTCGCTTTCATGCGCTCACATCAGTATAGCCTCCCGCCCGTAACAGGGGAGCAGTGACCGAAGTACCGTGCAAGCCACCGTCGTCACCACCACCACGTCCTGCTCCCCGCCATTTATCACCCTGCGTTTTTTTTTTTTTTATCTGTCCCTGTCGCTTGGGTTGAATTGAGAGTGGAGCCTCTGTGGGGATGCTAGCCACAACACCCACGGAGAAGTCCAAGGGGAATTGAGAGGGCCGCTGCCGGCCTGGCTCCCAGGGACAGTGGCTGGTCCCTGGGGGTCCTGAGGGGCGGAGGAGGGGTGGGACGGCGTCTCCCCAGGTGTCAGGAAGGTGCTCGGAGGCCATCAGGAAGGGGCCCCCGGCGGCAGCCGGGGGGGAAGGGAATGCGGACGTGAGAAGAGGGGCTCCATCGGGCTGGAGCCGGTGGCCGCCTTCCGCACACTTGGGGAGCTCTCCCCCCACCTCTCGGTGACACCTTGCCCGCCTCCTCAGCACCCTGCCTTGTCCCCAGGAGGTTCTAGCTCTGCGAGGCCTCCTGGGGGCGGGCGGGGTGAGGTCAGGCAGCCGGGGGGGTCAGAAGGGAGCCCAGCAGAGCAGAGAGCTGCCAGGTTGACTCGTCAACCGGGGGTTGCTTGGGCCCCGAGGCCCACGGGTCTGGCACCGACCGGCCACCACTCATCTCGGTGTCTAGGGCTGCTGCAGGGAGTCGGGCGGCTGGAGGTTTACCTCCCCCCACTCCTGCCTCCAGTGCAGCCCCCCTGCGTGCGGCCCGACTAGCAGTCTAGAGGCCCGAGGCTTTGGGGCCCTGGCAACAGGGCTGGCGTGACCCCGGGGGCGGTCATGCCAGCCTGCCCTCCGCACAGAGGGGCCTCGGCAGGTGCCCGGGGGATGGGCCATTCGGAACATTGGGAGAAACCCAAACAGCCAAATTGTTCTAATTGGAAAACCCAGAGATTGGCCCAAGATCCAAACAGACTGTGAGGCACCCCAAACTGCCTGCCCATCCGGCCGGACGCCCATCCCACCCAGTGTTACCCACCTCGCCTCATGGGGATGGGCGCCCAGGGTGTCTGCCGACACTCCTCTGTGCCCCCCACTAAGCAGCTCCCCGAGGGTCACCAGCCATCGGACCCCGGCTCCCCCACTCACCTCCCGTGCCCATGGTCGTGGCCGTCCATCTCCTCTCTTCCCCGAGTCCTCCCCCAAGCAGTCTTCAGCGGGACCCCCTCTTGGTCCCTCCCTGCGCCATCAGCTGAAGACCCCCACGCGCAGAACACCAGTGTCATCATGTCATCGCCGCTGCCCTGCCTTCGCCAGCGGCCGTGTTCGCCTCAATTCAGCCCCTCTAACTCGCTGTCTCCGGCGATGCCCAGTGTCTGGGCGTCGTCTCTAACCTTGATGCTCGCAATCCCAATAAAGTTTTCAAATGCATTTTCTTCTGAGTCCTCTGCTCTTTACTGGGGTGCGGGGCCCTGGGAGGGAAGGGGGACCTGGGGAGGTGAATGTGCTCTGCCCCTCACAGCTCAGGGAGAGGACAGCGCTGGAGTCTGTACCTCTTGGCGGGGCCCCAGGACCACATCCTCAAACAAAGAGGGTGCAGGGGGCGGGGCCCGTGGGGGGCTCTCCGGGAGGCTGTGGGTGATGGGCATTGGGCTTGGAAGGTTCCAGAAACTGTAGCTATTGTTGGAAACCGGGACTCAGCTGCTCCACCTGGGATTCATGTCACCTACGTGCCCACCTGCCCAGGCGACACTCTCCCTTGCCCCCCAAGACAGGGGAAGCCGATGCCACTGGGAGCCCCTCCCCTGCCCACTCTGACCTCTGGCCTTGGGGTGTCCTGACTGTGGGGCTGGGTCCCCTGCTGCATGCACCCCCACAGCGAGGCTGGCATCCAGGGTGCTGGAGGCCTGACCTATCCCTTCCCACCCCTGGCCTCAGCAGGTGTTCCCACTGTGGGTAGAGGGGCAGCTGGGGTGGGGACCATGGCCGTGGGGGATGTATCCAGGTCCAGGCAGCTTTTGGGGGGCTGTGCCCCTTTTTAAGCCAGTCCTCTGGGGTCCGAGGTGACATCCACAGGGGCCGCCATGTTGCTCAAGCTGAGCTTGCAGGGAGTGAATCCAGGCGGGGCCAGGGGCTGCCCGGAGGCGGTGACGTCAGCCTTCAGGACGAGGGGCTGGAAGAGGGGGCTTTGCAGCAGTATTGGACCCCCCCCCACCCTTGTGAGATGATCTGAGGCACTTCAGAGGGGTGGGCCCAGCTCAGGACCCTCTGTCCAGCCCTTGGACCAGAGCGGACCTTCTCTCCCACACCTCCTGAAGGACCTGCCCCCTCCAGGACCCTCCAGGCACTGGGCTCAGGGTCTCCCTTCCTCTCAGCTCTGTGTCAGCCCTGCCCTCTCCAGCACCAGCACCCGGCCCGCCTCACCCAGGGCCTCCCCTGGCAGCCTCCTCACCTCGTTGCAGCCCCCAGCCACACCCTGCTTCCCCCAGACCCCCATAATCCCACTGGTCCCAGCAGCCCTGGGCATAGCTGTCCCCTCACCAGCTCTCTTGCGGGAGCCTGGGTCCCTGTCAGGCCGCTGCTGCCCCACCCCCACTCTGCTTGGCCCAACGGTGTCCCAGTTATTCTGGGGCTGCAGGCCCCCTTCCTCCTTCTCCCTGCCCTGCAGACTCTGAGCTCCCCCCATCTCCAGCCAGCCACTCACATGCATAATGGGCACCCCAAGTGTAGGGCGCCGCAGGCTCAGTGTCACGGAGGGAAATCTTGGGGGCTCCTCTTGTTTGAATCCTCACCTGAGGATATGTGTACATTGATTTCAGAGAGAGGAAGGGAGAAGGAGAGAGAAACATCCATTAGTGGCCTCCCGCATGCACCCCTACTGGGGATTGAACCCTCAACCTGGGCATGTGCCTGGACTGGGAATCAAACCCACGACCTTTTGGTGCACAGGATGAGGCTCAACCAACTGAGCTGCTCCAGCCAGAGCAAGGGAGCTCGTCTTAGGTGCAGGGCTTCAGGGAGAGTGTGGCATTGGGGTGCAGGCGGAGGAGGTGAGGGGTATGAGGTCTCTTGGAGGGGGGATGAGGCAGGTCCTGGGGACCCTGGGCAGAGGCTGCAGTCAGGGGGAGGGGGCCATGTGGGAGACGAGGTCAGAGTTGTAACAGGGGACCCCGCAGGCCACGGTGGTGAGCTGAATGGAGGTTCCCCACAAAGATGTGTGTGTCCTATCCCTGGGCCCTGCGGCTGTGACTTTATTTGGGAAAAGGGTCTTTGCAGATGTGACCAGCTGAAGGATCTCGAGATGTCACCCTGGGCTTGGGGGGAGGGGGCTAAACCCAAGGACGGGTGTCCCTATAAGAAGGGAGTAGCGCCTGGCCGGCCGGCATGGCTCAGGGGTTGAGCGTCGACCTATGAATCAGGAGGGCACGGTTCGATTCCGGTCGGGGCACAGGCCTAGGTTGCAGGCTGGATCCCCAGTGTGGGGCGTGCAGGAGGCAGCCGGTTTATGACTCTCTCTCATCGTGGATATTTCTCTCTCTCCCTCTCCCTTCCTCTCTGACATCAATAGAAATATATTTAGAAAAAAGAAAAAGAAAGACACACAGGCAGGACCCACAAGCTTGGGATGGACCCTGGAGCCCCGGAGGGTAGGGGGGTGGCAGGGCCTGCCTGGCCCCTGCAGCCCTGGGCACCTGGACCTCAGGCACGCGCCTCAGGATGGGGAGACAGTGAGCTTCGGTTGCTTAAAGCTGCCCAGTTCCTGCTCATTCGGAAACGACCTACAGGAGGATGCAGCCCCTCAGCTGGAACCTGCTCCAGGAGCCAAGAGGCCTGCAGTGAGCTGACAGGTGGCCACACCTGGTCCAAACCTGCCATCCGGCCTCATCCCAGTGCCTCCCGCCTTGGAGGTTCTTGTCTGCTGTCTGCTTGCGCTGCTGACCTCCACACCGAGCCACGTGGGCCTTTAAGGCCTCTGGCCCAGGTGAGATCGCTCTCTCGCTCTCCCCCTAGGCCTCTCCGTGGCTCCCGTGGGCCTCTGGGGAAAGCATAGACTCCAGGCCAGGCTATCCCGGGCGCTGCCACACCTGCCTCCTGTCTCCCACTCCACCCCTCCTTCTCTCCTGGGCCCTCGGGCTCCGCGTCCACCCTGACAACCCCACACGCCCTCCCTCGCTCTACCGTCCTGACCCCCCAGCCTGGCTCTCTGGTCTCAGGAGCTGGTCCTCCCATGTGGGTGGCACTGGCATCCAGGCCCTGCTGGACCCCTGGCAGGTGCCCATCTCCACAGGTGCACTGCCAGCGCACGGTTGCTCCGTGCAGCCCCAAGCAGAACAGACGAGGGAGAAGTCCTCGTGCCTTGCCAGCAGCTCACCTGGGCAGCTCACCTGGCGCGGTCTCCTCCGCCTCCCTAACACCTCCCCCCCCCACCCTGAGGGTCCCGTTACTCCTAGCTGGCCCCTCGCTGGTGCTCCTGTGCAGGTGAGGCCAGAGTGGGGGACATCGACCCAGGGCCATACAGGAGGCCCGGCCTCTACCTGCCTAGCCTCCCCTGCCCAGGCGGGCACAGCCTCAGGCCTCTCCCCTCCCAGCCCAGCCAGCCCAGGCTTCGGCCGGCCAGAAACCACAGAGAAAATGCCTGTTTGTGCCAGTTGTGCCGAAAGCAAAACAGTTTGTGGTTTGTGACCCAAATTTTTTGCCTTTTTTTTTCAGAACATAACAAAGCCCAAGACAACTCCCTCCCCCAGCCCCCACCCCCCAGGCAGACAGAAATGATCTGTTTACACTGGCAGAAAGCAGCCCGCCAGCCCGAGTCGGCCTCTCCCCAGGCTGTGCCCTCCGCGCCTGGCCTCCTGGCCAAGGGGAAGACAGGAGGGGCACAGGCTGGGGTGTTGATGACCGGGAGCACCTGGGGGCCTCTCCATCTGGCTGGAGGGCCCTGATGGGGAGGATGGGTGGCGGCACCCCCAGATGCTCCCCTCCAAGGGAGTCCCCTGAGTCTGCCCTCAGCCCCGCAGGCCCACCCTGTCATGGTTACAGGACTCAGTTCCCCTAACTCCCAAGGCCCGTGTTTCCTGGCCCAGCTGAGCCCAGGGGCCCATCAGAGGTCGGCAGGACCCCTGTCCTGGGGGC
The DNA here is from genome assembly GCA_004026665.1 of Murina feae. Classification (NCBI taxonomy): domain Eukaryota; kingdom Metazoa; phylum Chordata; class Mammalia; order Chiroptera; family Vespertilionidae; genus Murina; species Murina feae. The sequence goes on from PVJC01032904.1 coordinate 5,459, forward strand.
TGACACCCAGAATGGCTGGTCTGTGGACAGGTAGGTTGGAGATGCCAGCTCAGATGGGAGGAGAACAAGGGGGGGGGCCCTCCTCAGGCCGGGGCTCAGGGACTTGTTGGAGTCCAGGGGGGCGGACAGGTGGGGCAGACAGGTGGGTGCCAGGTGCCCCGGCCTGGAGCAGGGACAAGGCCCTCTCCCATCCAGACTGTGGCCAGGCCTTGGCCCCCAGGTCACACACAATGACCTCATAATCCCAGGGCCTTCCACAGCCCCCTCTTCACGCCCTCCTCTGCCTCACTGCCTGTCCCTGCTCCTTTCCGCATCCCTGCACTGGCCCCGGGTGCATGTCCTGAGCGCCAAGTTCTGGGAGCCAGGGCCACAGGAGGAAGCCCTGGAGCTGGCAGGGCTCTGAAGGCTGGAAGGGTGTCTGGGAGAGGGAACAGCCTGCCATGTGCATGAGCAAAGCCCGGGCAGGTGGACAGGATGCAAAGGGGCCGGGCAGCTGGAGAGCCAGGGCCCTGGGCGCTCAGCGGAAAAGCTGAACTTGACCTTGAGGGAGCTCTGGGTAGCCAGGTTCTCAGGGGAGGGCAAGCCCAGCGGATGACTCAGTGGTTGAGCCTCGACCCACAATCAGGAGGTCAGGGTTGGATTCCCGGTCAGGGCACAGGCCCGGGTTGTGGGCTCGATCCCCAGTGTGGGGCGTGCAGGAGGCAGCCCATCAATGCTTGCCTCTCATCATGGATGTTTCTCTCTCTCCCTCTCCCTTCCTCTCTGACATCAATAAAAATATTTTTTTAAGGGAGAGGGCGAGCAGCTCCGTGCCAGAGGGTCTGTGTCGGGGGCTCTGTGGCCGGGAGTCAGGCACACAGCGTGTAGAGCCTGAGGTGGCGGGGGAACCCCTGGGAAGGGCTCCCCATGGCCCAGTGCCCCAGCATGCAGGCTCTGGTGTGGGGGAGTGGCTTCTCACCTTTTTCCCCCCACCCCGACCTCGAAGTGGGCAGGGCTAGCTCCCCAGTTGTTGGGGTGCGCAGTAGAGGCAGGGGGCTCAGGGGCCCTGGAGATAAGCCTGCCCTGCTCACGGCTAAGGGGGCAGGCCCCTCCTGCCTGGCCAGAGCATCACTTTGGGGCGGTCTGCCACCCCCCGCCCCCACCTTGCCACACTGGCCTCCCTCAATCAGGTCCAGCTGTGCCTCAGAGCAGGAATGCGGGCTTCTCCCTGCCCAGCCATTGGCAGCAGCTCCCCATGAGGCGAGGGGGCTCTCCCTGGGGCTGGGAGTGGGGGAGCGAGGGCACACGGTGCCACCCGTCTGTCCTTCTTCGCTTGTCCGCTTGTCCCGAAAGGTCTGTGCCTGCGGTCCGAGGCCCCGGAGGACAGAACGAACAAGGTCTGTCCTAGTGAATGGAGGAGGAGAGTGTGCGTCAAGAGCGAGGGAGGCAGCGGGACTAGGCCATGCCCCGGCGGCAGCGCCTTCTCAGAGTCCTTCTTGACCCAGGTCGCCCTGTGGGGGACCAGCCTCGGAGCTTGGAGGTGACACCCCCAGAATCAGTCACTCAGATCCGCCGCTCAGGACCTCGGCCTGGGTCTCAGCACAGCATTTCGCCTCCTCTGTTCCGCCCTCAGGCAGAGCTGGCTGGGCTATTCGGAACCTCTGCTTGGGCCTCTGCCCCTTCAGCTCTTGGTCAGTCTCCCATCCATGGGCCTAACATCTGGGCCTACAGAGGGGACTCAGTGCAGCCCGTGATGGACAGGCAGATGGCGGGCTGGTGGGTGATGTAGAGGTAGGTGGACAAATGGGTGCATATATGTATATAACATGTACGTACATGTGTACACATGTATGGACTAGGGGTAGATATACTGTGTGTGCAATATGCACACACGTGTGGAGAGATGGGTGAATATGTGTGTGATGTGTACATATGCCTACACACATGTATGTATGGGTAGATATATGTGTGTGCAATGGGTATGCATACATGCGCACATGCATGGGCAGATGGGTGGATATAGACAAGTAATGTGTAATATACACATGTGTGCCATGTATGTCTGGGCAGGTGAGTGGGTGGTTGTGCGTACAACATGTATGTGTGTTTGTACATGTGTATGGATAGATACACAAATGGGGCAAAGCACCTGCAGGCCCACAAGTATCTGCCCGTGTTCTTGCCTGAGCCAGTCCTAGTGGGGATGAAGGCGTGAGCAAGGGGACTGAAGTGCACTGTGTGTCTCCTCCTAACAACTCCAGGTGCCCGATCGGCCTGCAATACCCTGCGTTAGAGGCTGGCACATCACAGCCGTGAACAGTCCTTGGTCAGAGGGGACGTCAAGGTCTCAGTGAGCACATCTCTGGGGGACACGCAGGTTGCTGAGCAGCAGTGGCGCCGCCCCACCCTGGAAAAGGACGGGGCTCAGGCAGTTTTACGAGCAAGTTTTGTGGGGTTTTTAATGCTCATGGTCATCCCTGTTCTCTATACAAAATGCTCCACGTCTGGAAGAAGGACAATACTTCAGTCCCTTTCCTGTGTAGCAAAGTCCGATAACAAAGCCCATCCCGACAGCAGAAAGGAAGGGGAAGCCACAGACCAGGGTCACGTGTGAAGGGAGATGCTCAGTGGTCCATAGAAGAACGAGCAAGTGAAACCCGGGGGCGGATTGGGGTAAAGCAACGACGCGTCGAGACCACGTGGAGTTCCCTTGTGGGCGCAAGGTTGACGCGGAATGAAGGAATCCACGGATGCCGCCACATTAACAGGCCCAGAGGAGATAAACCATGAGGCGATATTGACAGGTGCCGAAATACACTCAATACAACGCCGCGTGCACTCCCACATGTAACAGGTGTCCGTGGGCCGGGAGTAAAGAAACTTCCTTAACACACAAGGAGTCATTTCCTGCCCACCCTGCACCCTCTAGCCCAGGGGTCTTCACACTACAGCCGTGGGCCACATGCAGCCCGCCGAGGACATTTATCCAGCCCGCCGGGTGTTTTTGCTGCCTTGTTTTTTTTACTTAAAAATAAGATATGTGCAGTGTGCATAGGAATTTGTTCATAGTTCTTTTAAAAACTATAGTCCGCCCTCCAACCATCTGAGGGACAGTGAACTGGCCCCCTGTTTAAAAAGTTTGAGGACCCTGCTCTAGCCCATCCGGCTTCCCCACCACCAGCATTCCCGTAGCCGAATGCAATGGACACCTTTCTCCCCTATGAGGTGGCCCCTCTATTTTCAGCTGCTGACCCACCTTTATCTCCATCCTAAAGTGTCTATGGGTTCCACTTCTCACGTGGAGCTGTACCTTTCTAACGATCCAGCCCCCCTGCAGACAACCACAAACCCTGGACAACAAACACAGGAGCAAACACCACCCAGGGCTCTGGAGAACGTAAAAGCGGGCGTCTTAGAAGGTGCCAGCATCAGGATCCCAGTCGAAAACCCTCCCATCTTTCTGGCTAGAGGACCCGGGAGAATGAGCCTGGGGCCATCCAGGTTGCTGGAGAGTGAGACGGGGATCCTGGGAAGAGCTGGAGAAAGGAACATCTCACGTTTCCGATAGCAATGCTACCCACATTTCCAGCGGGGTTGGGTGGGGGGGCAACCTGCAAGCAGCCTGAACTGAGATTTGCAGCTGGAGCCTGACCAAGGGAATCGCCTCGGAGAACAAACACATCAGTGCTCTCTGGAGAAATACAGCCCATTCGGAATCTCCTCAACACTAACACTCACTTCACCCAGGACGCAACCCAAAACCAAATGGCTGACATGAGGCCAAGAACACGTGTCTTCTTCTCCAGGGACGAGACAATTCTGCTTCCAACTCTGAGGGGGCTCGGTTGTTGGGGTTATCAGACAGGGACTTTAAATGGGCTATGATAACTGTGCCATGACGATAAAGGAAAACATGTTCACAATGAATGGTAGATAAGAGATGTCAGCAGATAAATACAAAGTATTAAATAGACCTAAATGGATTTTTAGAAATAAAAAATATAATTTACTAGAGGTCCAGCGCATGATTAAATCATGTGTGTGTAGGGTTCCGTAGGCCTAGCCTGCCATCAGGGCCCTGTCCGCCACCCCACAATGCCTCACACGCTCCACGGACGCTGCCAGCACCAATTGATGCTCTACTAATTCTGCTAGTGCCCCAGAGGGGTGGTCAGGGCCCGAGAGATGCCCCATGCACCTTCTGGTGACCAGTCATTTGGTTGTTAGGGTGTTACAGCCACTGGCCTTTTATAATATAGGTTATAGAAAAAAATTACTGGATGGTATTAGTAGCATAAGGTGGGTGATAAAGAAAGAGTCTGTGAACCTGAAGACAGGTCCATAGGGTTATCCAATGTGAACAAGAGTGAGAAAATTTTTTTTACAAGAACAGACTCAAGGTCAAATGGATGGTATTGATAAGTTTAATATAGTCACAACAGGGGCCTCAGAAGAGGAGGAGAGAGACATTGGGGAGGAAAAAATTGAAGAAACGATAACTACAACCTCCCAAATGGACTGAAAACACAAATTTCCCAGTTCAAGAAGTTCAGCAAAATCCACAAGGACCAACTTGAAGAATACCATGCCCAGAGTTCTCAAAGTCAATGTGATGAGAAAGGAAATCTTGGAAGGAGAACGCAGCACATGGTATAAGAGGAAGCCATGACTTGAGTCCTCATCGCTGACTTCTCACCAGAATCGTGGAGACCAGCTGACGATGGAACCCCTCTTTCAAGATCACCAACAGGCTTTGGGTGCTGGGCCACCAGTGGTGGTGGGAAGAGTTGGTCTCCCTTCCTCCAGGGTTGGTGGGCCTCACCCCGACCTAGGCATCTTCTCCTTCCCCTTCCTTGGACTCCTCTTCCTGAGTGAGAGCCTCGGCTCCCACAGCTTCACATACATCCTGAAGACCCCAAACGTGGATCCCTGAGGTCGGGAACATGGGCCCACATCTGCTCAGTTCACCCACTGGCACTCACAGCTCTTCACGTTTCAAACATGGCTCCCATCTTTGTCACTTAGGTGCCCGAGCTGGGAGTCCAGGTGCCAAAAATCCCCAACCCTCTTACCTGGCACATCCGAGGCACCTGTGACCGGCCAATCTTGCTATTTACAAGGCGGCTCCACCCTGAGTCTCCACTGATTGGGGGCCATTCTGCGCTCCCTGCTGTGCACCTGTGTGGCCATTTAATCCCCCAACGTGCAGTCTCCCAGCACAGACGGTCACGGCGGTGCTGGGCATCAGCATGAGGCTGGCAAGCTGCCCGCCCCTGCAGCTCACCGTCTGGAGGGAGAGACTAACGAGGCGTTTAATGAGCCGATTACATAATGACGGGCTGCGGAGAATCACAGGGCTCACAGCCGCAGAGTCCCAGAGTCCGCCCTCCCTGGGCCGGTGTCTTCCAGGGAGTCCCAGACACAGCTCAGACCTCCCTTCCTCCAGCAGAGGAGCAGTAGGCAGCTCCCTTCGCCCCCTGCCCTGGCCGGAGCCTTGGAAAAGTGCTTGAGAGGCCAGTCTCCCTCGTGGGGGAATTTCTGGGAGATGCTGGGGGTGGGAGCAGGAGGAGCGTGGAGTCATGTCCAGGGTGTGGGCATGTGCAGGGGGACTGGAGGAGCAGCCCCGGTCCAGGCCCGTTCAGGTGTGGTCAGGTCCGTCCGCGTCTGTTCTCTCTGCTGGACTGAGGCCCTCCCACAGCCCTGGCACCCCCGCCTGAATGCATCGTGAGTCGAGTCCCGCGTGCCGGTGTCTGGAAGATGCCCTGCGTGCAGCTCAGGGACAAGGGGCAAGCACTCGGCGTTTTCTCTTCCTAGGGGTGACGGGGCAAGGTGAGGAGCGTTGGCCCTGCCCTGGCCAGAGCCACATCTGGACACAGCCATCCCCTGGCACAGAGAAGGGGCTCCTTTGGGCCCAGAACACGAGGCTCCCTCTGCGGCTGGGGGCTCCCCTGTGCAAGCACCGCCCCGGGGCCTCCTGGGAGAGGTAGGCGGGGGAGGCAGGCTCTGAACCCAGGTCACTCCTACCACCTGGCCTGGGCGGGGGGGGGGGGGGCTCCTGCGGGCGGGAGTCAGGTCCAATTCCTTGGGACATTCTAGGAAGTTCAGTACTGATCCTGGTGCTGGAGCAGAAACTTGGGCAATCAGCGGGTCTCCAGGGGGTCAGAATTCCCAGAACCGAAGGCCGGGGCCACTGCCATGCTGGTGAAAGGGCCCTGGGGTGGCCCTGGGCCTCAGGAGGATGCCCAGGAGGCACTTCCCACCCCAGTGACGGGAGACGTCTGCCTCACCCCAGTCTGGGGGACATAGGACACGATGGGTCGTGGGGGGGAGGGTAGGCTTCAGGAAGTGGGTTCCTCTCAGTGGGCTGGTCAGGGAGGGCTTCCTGGAGGAGGAGAGCCTCAGAGAAAGCCTTGAGGATGCAGGAGGATTGAATCAGAAGGAACGAGAGGGACGAGAAGAGGGCAGGACTGGGGCAGCTGCCCCCCTGGGACTCTGTGCAAAGGGGAACTTTGCTTTAGGCCCAGGGTGGGCCTGGGGGCGAGTCTCCCAGCACGTGGGGCTCCATCCTGAGAAGCTGGCACCGCGAATGTCCCTGATGAAGCAGAGAACGTTCCTTCCACGAAATCTCGGCCCCGGAGAGCACCTGGAATGTTTTGTGAGGAACAGGGGCGCGTGCGGAAGGGTCACAGGTCTCCGGGTCTCACGCTCCAGGGGCCGTGGGCACGAGTGAGGGGCAGACGCGCGCTGGGTGTTTTCTGAAGGAGCCGATGCCGTTGCCTCCAGACAGCGCTAGATCCTGTGCGCGGTCACATCTGACTGGTCAAGCAGCGGCACCTGAACGCCCGCCAGCCGTCCCTCACGGTGAGGACAGCGCGGGGCTGGGGCAGGTGTCACACAGCATTGCCCTCAGAAAACTCACCTCTGCCCGGCCGGCCTGTGTGGCTCAGTGGCTGAGCGTCGACCTAGGAACCAGGAGGTCAGGGTTCGATTCCCCGTCAGGGCACAGGCCCCAGTTGTGGGCTCCATCCCCAGTGTGGGGCGTGCAGAAGCAGCCGATCAGTGATTCTCTCTCATCATTGATGTTTCTCTCTCTCATTCTCCTGTCTTCTCTGAAATCAATAAAATATATTTTTTTTTTGAAAGAAAACGCACCTCTGTGCCTATAAGATGGACCAGTGAGTTTCCCTTTAATGAACCTCTGGTTTGCAAATAATTTTATTTACAGACAAGTTGCAGCGACAGTGTCCCAGGATCGCCGAGCTGTTAAGACCAGGCATCGCGGTGGCGTTGTGACGAGTAGGAGACAGACGCCCTGACTCAGTCTGGGTGTTTGGAGGTCCCCCCCCCTACTTCTGCTCCCAACCACGTGGCGCCCCTTAGTCGGCTGGGCTGGGGTTTGCTGTCACAGCCCCAGGAAGATCCACGCATGTGGCTGCAGAGCCCAGAGCACCTCCCGGCTACGCGACTGCCGTTTGTCACATTCTGGTGTCAGATTAAGAAGAATTCCAGCCCTGACCGGTGTGGCTCAGTGGATAGAGCGTCGGCCTGCGGACTGAAGGGTCCCGGGTTCGATTCTGGTCAAGGGCATGTGCCTTGGTTGTGGGCACATCCCCAGTGAGGGGTGTGCAGAAGGCAGCTGATGGATGTTTCTCTCTCATCAATGTTTCTGACTCTCTATTCCTCCCCCTTCCTCTCTGTAAAAAATCAATAATATATATATATATATATATATTTTTTTTTAAAGAGCAATTCCAGGTGCACCTGAGAAGTCCATTATATGCCCTCCTCTGGCCCTGGCCGGTGGTGCTCAGTGGATAGAGCATCCGCCCACGGACTAAGGGTCCTGGGTTCGATTCCTGGCGGGGGGCGGGATGCATGTGGGAAGCAACCAATCGCTGTCCCTCTCTCACGTTGATGCTGCTACACCGTATCTGGTCGTGTCTTTTAAATTCGTCCAAAATGTTGATTCCATTTCTAAAACTTTAAATATTGAAGACGTGTCGTGTCTTTGCTCTAACTTCTCAGGATAACCCTCAGCGGGTGCAGCCCCGTCCACGTCCGCACGAGCTGTTCGGGATCCTCGGTGACGTTTAAACCATCTCGGCCCCTGGCGGTAAGGTCGACGGAGAGCGGAGGGCACAGAGCCGGCTCCGGCGCCGCAGCCCTGGCTCTTGCTCCACCTTTCTGGGCCTCGCTCTCCAACACCAGCAGGCCCTGCCCCCTGAGCCTGGAACCGAACCTCTCATTTGAGCAGCCTCTGTGCTTTTTAACCTTTTAAGTGATGCTTGCCAGACCGCAAGGTGTGCCTGACCCCCCACACCCCCGGAGCCAGCCCCGTCTGGGACTCAGAGTCCATCTCGGGGACTCGGGCGCTCCTCCCACTGGGGGCCCAGTCTCCCTACCTGCTCCACTTCGGAGCCCCATCGCTGCCGGGGCTGAGCAGAAGCGCATGACGGGCACTATGTCTCAGATGCTGTCCTCTCCACGGGGGGCCCAGTCCATCTCTCCATGGGGCTTTGAGAGGGCCCATGGGGGGCTGACAAGGTGGTGCCCAGAGCCCAGCCTGCCTGTCCACTCTGCCCAGGTCCTCCGCGTGTGAGTCTCTCTTTGCACACCCCCATTGCCAGGGAACTCACTCCTACCCACGGTGGACAGTTGCCTGCGAGCCCCAGACCCTGGCTTTCCTCCTGAGACCCTGCTCATCCCCCCCGCCCTATCAGTGGGAGCCGCCTGGAGGGTGATGCCCGGCTGGGTTCTGCTGAACAGCATGCTCCCCACTGAACCCATTTTCCTCCGAGTTCCCTCCAGCCGCCCTCTCTCAGCCTGGTGGCAGCTTTTCATCCCGGTGGTGCTCCAGGGGCCCCTGGGGGCAGCCCGGGCCCTGCCAGGACACCGGGGTGAGGGCAGACATGCAGGCGGGTAGGAGGGGCTGTCTGGGGGAGCAGCCTTTCACAGCCCCGGCCACTGTGCAGGCCCCACGACCCCGGCCGGCTGCAGGATGCCAGTGCCTGCCCTGGACCTGCCCAGCCTCGCTGCCACCCTGCACCTCGTCTCGCCCCCGAAGAGCCCCTGCTTAACTCACTGGCTCTGGGGCAGGTCTCAGCCGCCACCCGGGTAACTGAACCCCCACATTGGGCAGGAAGCGGCTGGAAGCCCCATCCTCCTCGGACACATCCGCGTCCCCAGCTCCTGGCTCCAGTCCCACTGGGCCCATGCACAGCCCACGCTCTGGGGACCCCAGCCCGGCCCCACATCTGGGAGAAGCAGCTGCTCCTGCCTGCCAGCAATGCCCTCTTTTCTTGCAGGGGCCTGCTGTTCCGAGGAGAAACTTAATCACTTTGTTTTCTTGGTTTAGGTTTTGCTTTTTCATAAAAAAATGACCCCACTCAGCTCTGGCCCCGGGGCCCTGTGACGTTCTTTGCACAACAGGCGTCCCTTTTAGATGCTCTGCTGGGCAGGCAGGCCAGCCCGAGCTCCCGGTGGCGGCTGTGCCCTGGCCCTGGGCTGGCCCTGCCCCTGGGGAGGTTGGAGGGGCCACCGTCAGTGCTGGGAGAAGGGCCGCCCAAGGCCAGCTGGGTCCTCAGCAGAGGCAGCCAATCTGGGGACCCTGGACATCTGACTTCCAGGCCAGCCCCTCAATGAGTCAGACTCTCCCCCCTTCCCCTCCTCCCAGGGACCTGAGTCCAGCACCCCACTCTCCCTCGAGACTCCTCCCTCAAAGGCCCTGGCAGCTGGGCCTGGGTCCCTGGGGTCCTAGCTGAGGGGTTTTGTCCTGGCAGAGGTGGAGGGCAGTGCCCTGGCATGACCCCGGGGCCTCAGATGCCCCCTCTCCCTTCTGCCACTGCACAGCCTCCCAGCTGAGCCCTCACCCTACCCAAGGACCCCGTACTCTCTCCCCCCAACCCCCGTGGTTAGCAAACCCACAAAGTGCTTGAGCTAAGACAGCATCAGAGGGGTTCCATGTCTGGGGCCCCTGAAGCCCCCCTAACTGAGTTCCTGGCACACGTGGCTCCCAGCACGAGGGTGTGGACTCCCCCCAGGTATGGGAGAGGTGAGCCCATTGCAGACAGAGGCGGTGGCGGGGGTGCCCAGGGCATGGATGTTGGGGGGAGGTGGCTCCAGGGGTCGGAGGGGCAGACCCAGGAGGCCTGGACTGTGGCACCACCCTCCTCGTCTCATCAGCACCGTCTCACCCCGTGTGGGCCCTGCACAGGCCGCGTCCAGCTCTCCCCAGGTGGGACTCTCTGTCGGAGTGAGACCAGCAGGCCCCCAGGCTCAGTGTAAGCTGGGTGGGGTGGGGAGGGACACTGGGTAGCAGGAGGGCATGTGACCAGCACCCGGCCCCATGGTGGGCCAGGCCACTGGGGGCCATTGAGCTGCGCGGCTGAAGATGCAAGGCCAACCAGGCGAGGTCTGGGACGGGGCTCAGGGGAAAGACCGCGTGTGGCCCTGCAGTGGGGCAGGGGGCCAAGGAGTCCCGTGGGCGTGGAGGTGGACAGTAGGCTCACGGGAGGAGGTTATTTTAGGAAAGTTTGAGGTTTAGAAAAGGGCAGGACAGGACAAATCTGCATATTTCAATGGGCTGTCTGTGAGTGCGTGCGAAGACGGGGGTTAAAGGGGAGGTCCCAGTGGCCAACCTGGCACCTTCTGGTGGTTAAGAACCAGTTGGGTGGGTAGCTTGAAGAGGGGGGGACTGGCCTTGAGGGAAGGGAGGGGTTAGGGCCAAGAGGCTGGGGAAGAGTGCACCCATCCATCCCTTGTCCTTCATTCGTCCACCATCATCCTTAACCCATCCACGTGTCTGTCTGCCTGTCTCTCTGTCCATGTGCTCATTTGCCCACCCACCATCCATCTATCCCTCACCATCTATCCAGCTCTTCATGCATCATTCACCCACCATCCCTCTCTTCATACACTCGTCTCCCATCCACCCACCCATCCACCCACCCATCCATCCATCCACCCATTCATCTACCCATCCACCATCCATCCATCCACCCATCCATCCATCTACCCATCCATCCACCCACCCATCCATCCATCCACCCATCCATCCATCCACCCATCCATCCATCCACCCATCCATCTACCCATCCACCATCCATCCATCCATCCATCTACTCACCCATGCATCCACCCACCCATGCATCCACCCACCCATCCACCATCCATCCATCCACCCATCCCCAGCCAAGTCCCACGTGGACTTCTAGGGAGAAAGTGCCGTGGCAGGAGCGTCAGTGCCAAGGTTCGCATGGAGGTGGCATGGTGTCAGAGGTGGAGATGAGGGAGTGGGGAGAGGCAGCACAAGAAGGACGGGTGGCTTGGGGGACTGTCCAAGAGGCCTGGGGACCTCTGAGGGCCAGGAAACTCTGAGGAGGATGTGGCCTTTGCTCTGAGGTGGGGGCAAGGGAACAACTGGCTTATGTGTCAAAGGACCCTCTGGGTGTGAGTAGACTGAAAAGGGTGGGAGAGGTGAGGGCACTGAGCAGGAGATGGTGGTGGTCGGTCTTGAATGGGGGCTGGAGGCTGAGCTGAGAGCATTTGCTGGGGGACAGGAGGGGCCCAGGATGCTGCCAGGTTGGTCCCAAGCTCCCAGAAGAATGGAGTGGCTGTGACAGAATGAAACAGGAGGAGGTGGAGAGGGTGGCAGGCTCAGGGGGCCTCAGAGGGACTCAGAGGGGTTCAGGGAGGACAGCAAGATGGCTTAGGACGCCTATGAAAGGATGAGAGGTAGACAGTGCTGCTGGACAAGTGACTGGGCCAAACCGGGGAAGGGGTCAGGCCCTGGCTGGCATCTGCCTCCACTGCCAGCCATGAGCACCCCCTCCTTGGGCCAGCATCTCAAAACTCCACCTTGATGCCCCTGTGTCCCAGTAGCTACACCTGCGAGGTCTGGCCTGTGTCTGGCCCAGAGCAGAGGTGGCGGGCGCGGGGCGCAGGAGGGGGTCTGGAGTGGCAGTCCTTGGCTGGGCCTGGGAGGCGCTGGCTCCAGGCCGCAGGGGAGGTCGGCTCAGCTGTTTCCTGCGTTATGGGGGGCGGGGTACTGCCCCCTTTCCATCCACGCACTGAGGGATCCAGGCGCTTGTTTTCATGCTAATCTGTGGAAAGGGGCCGTCTGGGACCCTAAGACCTTCCTGGGCAGAGGGCTCTGTGGAGGGGCACACGGTGCTGGGAGTGGGCCTCCGACCCACCCAGAGGCCAGCCCCGCCCGCCAAGAGTTGCCAGGTTGCCATGGCGCCCATGAACCAACGTGTGGTTCTGGAAACTTGCTGGCTAATCTGGCCTTAATCCTAGCAACCGGGGGGCCTGTGCATGGCAGCCTGGGGTGCCGACCGCCACTGAGACCCTCTGGGTGGGGCCAGGTCAGTGCAGGGGCTGGGCCCCAAGGTGTCGCCTGAGCCCCTTCCTGGGCCCCCTCTGAGCTGCCTGCGGTCCCTGCAGCTCCCTCCCTTTGAGGTTGTTAGGATCAGAGATTAGCAGTTGTGGGAGACCAAGCACACAGGCAGCGTGGCTCCCTGCGGGCAGAGGGTGGAAACCCCGTGGCCTTGGGGCAGCTCAGGGACCCAGGCATGCTCACTCAGGCCCTGGGCTCTGGGTCCGCCTGGCCTCCGAAGGCTTGAGGAAGGACAAAGCTCTGGAGGCCTCGACCAAGGGGCCTGCTGCACACTTGTCTTTGCATGTGTGTGTGTGTGAGTGCACACGGGAGTGAGTGCACGGTGAGAGTGCTGAATGTGGGTATATGTGAGTGAGTGCATGAGTACAAGTGTGTGAGTGCACACACACGTGTGTAGACGTGTGCACATGGAAGTGATGTGTGTGCACAGGTGTGTGCATGTGTGCACAAGTGTGGGAGGAGAACCGGGGGGAGGACTGCTCCTCTGTGCCACTTCCCCACTGCGCGCAAGTCCAATCCGCACGCTCTGCTCTAGTCCCCCTCCCTCAGCCCTCCCTCCCCTCCCTCATTCACTCAGTGGGAGGTAGGACGAGCTGCTGCCTGGCTGATGGGCCTGTGGGTCAGCTGTCCGCCTGGCAGTGCAGGTGGGAGATGTCTGCCGTGCTCCTGCCCCCTTGACCTGCTCTGGGCTGGCACAGAGGCCTGGGCGGCGGAGGTGGACCACACTGCTGGCCCCGGTGCAGCCAAGCTTCCCAGGTGGGCGAGCAGGCCCCAGGAGCCACTGTTAGGAAGCCACGGGCAAGACACCCCTCGGTTTTCCTCCTCCCACCCACTCTCCCTGGCACCTGGGGCGGGAGGGCAGCCTGGCTCACTCGACTCTTCCACCAACTGGGGGTCAGCAGGGGAAACCACAGATGGGACTGGCCATGGGGGGAGTGGGCAGGGGTTAAGGAGAGGCGGCGACCTTAGGATGAGAAGGAAGGAGAGAAGAGGTCATGTTGGGCCTTCAAATTAGTGACTCTGAGGAGAAAGACACAGAGGACTCAACGCGGAGCCCCAAACAATGTGGGGGGGGGTGTGAGGTCTCACCTGCTCCCCTCCATCCTCCGCAGAAAGGCCAGTCTCTTCAGGGGCCTGGGCTCAGCCAGGTCCTGAGCCTGGGCTCGGGGGGACGGCCCCTTCTCCACAACCAATGCCCAGCAGGCCATGCGGGGCCCTGGTCTTGGCTGCCCTCCTGACCCCACCCAGCTCCCTGGCATCCAGCTCCGAGGGCCCCAACGCCAGGCGGTGGTGGAGGCAGCTTGGGTGGAGCGGGTGGTGGGGGAGAGGCGCGGGCGAGGGCCATTGTTTAGAAAAGAAGGAACTGACTTCAGCTCCCGGAGCGGGGCCTCCCGCTCCCCCGCCCAGCTTCCTGCCCCCCCCACCCCCCCCAACCCCGGCTGCCAGAGCAGACTTTGTCCACCTTATTTGGGGATCGGGAAACCACATGCATGTGTGTCTCTGGAAGTCACAGCGCAGAACCACAGACGCACGGGTGGAGCACCTTCGCAGCCCCTCTCCACGACTCCCTGCTACATCGAGGGTCCCTTGAATCCTCCATCTCATAGCCCTTCTATCTTCCTCCATGCCCACCAACCATCACCCATCCCTTCCTGCCTGTTCATACGTCTGCACTTGTCCTCATACCTACACTCACCCACCATTCCTCTGTCCCTCTCTCCATCCATCCATCCATCCATCCATCCATCCATCCATCCATCCTCATCCTTTCTTCCATCCATATATCCATCCATCCATCCTTCCATCTATTTTTCT
>PVJC01032905.1:0-19664 GCA_004026665.1 Murina feae
TGTATTTACAATATTTATATAAAGTTTCAATTTGAGCAATCAGTATGTGAGTTTAGTGGTAAACCTGAATTTCACACATGTTTCTGCTATTCACAATTAGTGCTTTTGGGGAGGGGAAAATTTCCCCCTACACCTCTTGGTTCATTTGGCTGGTCTAATGGTTAAATTAACACAAGACAGATTAAAAGGAAAAAAAAAATTAATTTCACATGTACGAGGGTCTCATAGATATGGGACCTAAGAAGTGACCACGGGGCCCTGGCCGGCTACCTCAGTTGGTTAGAGTGTCATCCCAAATAAGCCAAGGTTAAGGTCAATCTCTGATCAGGGCACATACAAGAATTAACCAATGAATGTGTAAGTAAAGGAAATAACAGATCAATGTTTATCTCCCTCTCTCTCTCTCTCTCTCCCTCCCTTCCATTCTCTCTCTAAAATCAATCAATAAAAAGTGAAAAGAAGTGACCAAAGCAGGCTGTTTTATATGCCTTTTAGATGAAAAACAAAAACAAAAAGCAATACATTTGTGAAGAACTGGCAAGACAAGCTTCAGCTTGGGTACAAATGAAGAGGTTGAAGCTTAGACAAGTTATATAAAGTTATATAAAACTAGTGACCCATCACACGAACTCGCATGAGACTCAAACCCACAGGAAATCGTGCCAGACCCGGGACCCTAGATCCCGTTGCACCCGGGGACACCCCCACCCCACCCAGTCCCGCGGCGCTATGAGACCCAGAGTCAAGTCCCTGCCAACCCGCACGTGCACACAACCAAGCACACAGCCCCGCCCACTCACCCGCACCTTGCCACGCTCGCAGCCTCCTGGTGACCGGTCTTTGGTTGTTATATTAGGGTCACTGGGTTTTTATAATATAGAAGATGCCCAATTCACAGAACTAACAATGGCAAAGGTAGGATTCTCACCTGTCTTTTTGCTTTAAAAAATTATGATTTTCCTATATGCCAAACTTAGTAGGAATAACACAAGGACATCTGCCCACATCACCTTCCTGGTTTAACTCATTCATCTCATCTGCTCCCGAATTCCACAGCCAGCCTGGCTTATGCTTGCCTGGCTGGAATGCTTGGCTCACAAGTGCTTCGGCAGGTTAGTGGAATCAGGACATAATCTCTCTGAAAGTTAAGGGGGAAAAAAAGGCAGACCTTAGCCGGTTTTGCTCAGTGGATAGAGCGTCAACCTGCAGACTAAAAGGTATCGGGTTTGATTCCAGTCAAAGGCACATATCTGGGTTGCAGGTTTGATTCCCAGTGTGGGGTGTGCAGGAGGCACCCGACCAGTGATTCTCTCTCATCATCGATGTTTCTATCTATCTCTCCCTCTCCCTTCCTCTCTGAGATCAATAAAAAATATTTTTAAAAGAAAGGAAAAAAAGGCAAGCTTTTGCTTTTCTGGACCTGTGTTATGGAAAGTCAGAAAAAGCACAATACTGAGCAATTTTTAGGAGTAGTAAAAAATCAAATTTCAAAGTGACAAATCTGAAGATAGAAGATTCTGAGTCATTGGGTCAGAAGAGACCTCTAGAAAAAAAACTGTATGGCATCCAGATTATTCACCAGACTGAAAACACTCTACCAGAATCTCATGCAGCCTGGTTGTTTGGCCTTCAGGTATCCATTTCTGTTTTGTTGGGTCTATCATATCAGCAAACATTACCCAAGCTAACTTATAATTTTAGTCCTACCAGATTCTCTGAAAGAAAATACATATCTTAAGGCCAAAAAAATAAGTTGGGAAATTTTCCCCTATTCTCCTTTTGGTAATTCATAAAAAGTTAAATTATATATTTTAAACAGAGCATTTCCTAAATATTTTTTTACCATTGAACATATATATATATATATATATATATATATATATATATATATATATATAAAATAAAAGAGTAATATGCAAATTGACCCTCACTCTGTTACACCTAAGCCATGCCCACCACCAAACCATGCCCACCAGCCAATCAGAGTAGCTCTATGCAAATCAACCCAGCCAAGATGACAGCCAGCAGCCATGGAGCTAGAACAAACAGGAGGTTTCTGTTGCACCAGAGATGGAGCAACTGCCTGCCTAGGCTGGCTGGGCCTCTGCTCAAGGCAACAATGTTTTAATTATAGAAGATAAATAAACCCCAGAAACCTGATTCCACCAGCCTCGCTGGGACCTTGGGTCAATGGGAGCTGTAGCCAGCCTGAAAACAGCCCTCAGCCCCTCACCCAGGCTGGCCAGGCATCCCAGTAGGGACTCGAACCCTGAATGGGCTGTGGGAAGCCTGAAAACGACCCTCAGCCCCTCACCCAGGCTGGCTACACTCCCCACTTGGGGGCTTGGTCAGCCTGCAAAAAGCCATCAGCCTCTCACTGGGGCTGGCCAGGCATGCCAGCAGGTGGCCATCCCCCAAGGGGTCCCAGACTTCAAGAGGGCACAGGCCAGGCTGAGAGACCCTCCCAAGTGCACAAATGTTTGTGCACCGGGCCCCTAGTGTGTGTGTGTGTGTGTGTGTGTGTGTGTGTATTATTTGTGGTAATATTTGTAGTAGTAATGCCTATTATGGATGAAAAAGAGGCCACACACTAAACCTGACAAGTCCAGGAGAGTCCTGTATGACAGGCCTTACAAACTCAGAGACCTAAAGGAACCCCATAGGATGGTCTGAAAACTTTCTAACTAAAGGAGTCATAGAGGGGCCCTCACTGGTTTTGTTCAGTTACTCAGTGGATAGAGCATCATTTCTTGGACTGAAGGGTCCCAGTTTCAATTCAGGTCAAAGGCATGTACCTCAGGCACCTGGGAGAAGCAACCAATCAATGTGTCTCTCTCACATGGATGCTTCTCTCTTTCTGTTTCTCCCCTTCCCTTCCACTCTCTCTAAAAATCAATTAAAAAATATCTTCGGTGAAGATTAACAAAAAATAATAATAATAAGAGTCATGGAAGGCAGTAATGTACTAGGCCAGTATCTTCCTTGACAAAGGTCAATCTTTAAATTAACTGAGTCTATTATCTCTTTGCATCTATAATAATATCACTTTGGAGTGTCAGGGTAATTTCCTTTTTTATGGACCCCTCAAGACACAACTACCCCAATCAGAGGAGAAACCACAAATCCCCTCATTGTTATTGTTATTGTGTTTATTGTTGACTGTTACCTATGTAAAATAAGTGTATATTCTTTTACTTTTTTAAAAATATATTTTATTGAGTTTTTACAGAGAGGAAAGGAGAGGGATAGAGAGTTAGAAACATCGATGAGAGAGAAATATCAATCAGCTGCCTCTTGCACACCTCCTACTGGGGATGTGCCCACAACCAAGGTACATGCCCTTGTCCAGAATCGAACCTGGGACCTTTGAGTCCGCAGGCCGACGCTCTATCCACTCAGCCAAACTGGTTAGGAGAGAGAGGGATAGAGAGCTAGAAACATCAATCAGCTGCCTCCTGCACACTCCCTTTTACTTTTTATGCAATCCCAGAGAAGCCCCCTCATAGCCCCCTTAGCTTTCTCCAGCCTCCCCAATACACCACCAATGGATTTCATGTAATCCACTTATGCTTTCTCCTTGTGAAACCAGACAACCAATGGGTCTGGGCTGCCTTCACTATGCGAGCCAATTCAGCAGAGCCAGAGATGAATCACATATAAGCGGTTATTCCAATACTGCTGGCAGTATGGGAGCGCAGCATGTCATCCAAGAAAATTTGTTCTGAAACCCCCACAGGCCAGCTGCTTATTTGGGGTAGGATAAGGATTACATGGGGAAGTAGGCAAAAGATGAAAAATAGGCATACTGCCCTAACTGGTTTGGTTCAGTGGATAGAGCATTGGCCTGCAGACTCAAGGGTCCCGGGTTTGATTCCAGTCAAGGGCATGTACCTTGGTTGCAGGCACATACCCAGTAAGGAGTGTGCGGTAGGCAGCTGATTGATGTTTCTCTCTCCTCGATGTTTCTAACTCTCTATCCCTCTCCCTTCCTCTCTGTAAAAAAATCAATAAAATATATTTTGAAAAAAAGAATAGGCATATTGGTTATAGATTACAGCAATGTGAGATAGGGGTTTGCAAAGGCAGGGGCATCCTGGACTCCATTGTGTCCTTTCCTGCAACAAGGTTGTTAAACTTTCCATGATAATAAGTTCTTGGATACTCATGTCCTGGGGCTGCATTTCCAGGTGAGCTCCCAGGTCCAAGTACAACTTCCAGCCAGGTTAGAATGTGCTTTCTTTAATCAGAACAAAACAATCAGGGTTAACAGAGCATGACTGATATTTCTTATCATTAGAGCTAGTCTCCAATATTCTATTTCTGCCCCTAACACTTTGATTGTAATGTATAAAATAAGGTGGAAAACTGCCATTTTGGGTGCATTTTTTCAATCCCTTGAGATTTTGCTTCCAGTCAATTGTCACTTTGGCTCAAATAAACTAACAAAAATTCTTACATGTTTGGGCCTTTCTTACGTTGACACAATTAACTTACAGAAATAATTTCTGAGTAATACATATTGGGAAATTCTATACTATCACAATGACTTCCAGTTTTTTTCACCAACTAGAACCCTCCTATTATTTTTCATGCTTAGACCTCATGTTTGGAAAATGGTTTTCACTACTGTCTTAAGAAAATTTATTCCAAGACTCTGTTAGACATTTTGAAATATTGTAAGTGGATAAATCCCACAGACCTTCATTACTCTTTATAGAGTTACTTGAGTTACCTACTTGAAACCGGAACTATATTCTAAGAAGAAAAGGCTCAAGATGATTCTATTTATTACTGTCATATATAGTTCTTTCCTGGTTGATAAATCATTGCCATATCTTTACCATTTATATATATAAAAAGCCAGCATCTGGAACGACCAATTTACCGGTCGTTGTGAGGTGCATTGACCACCTCTTGGTCCCTCCCCCCAGTCCTCAGGCTCCAATCGATTGGTGGTGGCGGCAGGGTGGAACTAACAAACATGCAGAAGATGGCCCTGATCACAGGCTAGGCCTAGGGACCCTAACTGTGCATAATTTCCTGTGCTGGGCCTTCTAGTGTTTTGATAAGCCTGTAGGACATGGGGAGACAGCAGCTTTCAATTTCACTAAGAGTTCCTCAGGGATGTCCCTGTTCTGTGCAGGTGTATCCATGTGGACATGAAGAGTATCCTTTTAATCTTCATCTCTGTCCTTCCTGTGAGCCTGATCTAGGCCTAGGGGTTTGGCCAACATCTGTCACAAATGAATTTTATATAAATAATAAAGAGACTTTGTTTAAGTATATTTTTATTGATTTCAGAGAGAAAGGGAGAGGTAGAGATAGAAACATCAATGATGAGAGAGAATCATTTATTGGCTGCCTCCTGCACACACACCTCCACTGGGGATCAAGCCTGCAACCCAGTCATGTACCCTGTTGGGGAATTGAACCGTGACCTCCTGGTTCATAGGTTGATGCTCAATCATTGAGCTATTTTGGCTGGGCAAAGAGGACTTTTCACTGTATCCATTATTCAGAGTTTACAGGAAAACCTTTATTTTGGATATGAAAATTTTGATGAATTCCAGTTTTGTAAAGAAGGATGACACTTATGAATATGAAATGTAGGGGAGTAGAATCTTGCCATGCCAACATATGTCTCTTTAGTGTGAGCCTTATTTTAGGCTAATAGTTTTAAGAAACAACAAGCTCAGGAAGTTGTTTGTTTTTTTACCTCCCCATTAATTGATTTAAAAAATCTAGATAGAGGGCCTGTTCCAGGAAGAGAGCTGTTATCAAGGAGAACTACAAAGAATATTCTAGGTGTGGTAGGGTTGGGGGAATCTGTTCAGAGTCCTCTCTGTGTCCATTTGCCTCTAAGGGGCATGGCACACATTTGTTTACCAAACATTGGCTCTTCCATTCCCATGTGAATTGTCTTCCTCCCCTTTGAAGAAGACTCCTACCCTTTCCCCTAATTCTGGATGGCATATAAGCCTCAATTGCCTGATTCTCTTTGGGCCTCATTTTCTTATGAAGCCTCCATTTGTATGAAATTAAACTTCAACCATGCAGAAGAACCTAGAAGAATGGTTTTCCTCCCTGAGAAAAATGTATTTGGTAATAGATACTTAATATCATACTTTAATAGACAGGGTGTCCCAAAGGAAAAAAATGTATTCACGCTTTGAATAATTATAAAGACAGCATTTATTAAAATACATTCATTTTCCAAATGTAATAGAATCAGCTATTAAAGTGTTTACACATTTTTGGGGACACTCATATTCACCACAGTATTACTAAATTCTGTTTTCAAACTGTTATTAATTTATCATGACACAAGACTTCTAATACTAGTAAAGTGTTTAAACTCATCATGAAGCATCTATAAAAAATGAAAAGTATGGACCCTAAGAAGAAAGATACATTTTATGTGAACCCCAAGAAGGAATTTATCTGCTGTGATGGATTCCCCATGGCCAATAGAGGACCCAAATTTTATGAATAATAACAGCTTAGCAGCCATTTGCTGACAGGGACTCCTCCTGTATGTTGCATACTGTACATTGTATACAGGGAAGAACCTCGAGCTAAACTCTTGGCTCTGCACCATGCCCCTTTTGTTTACGCCATCTGAGTCAAAAACTGCAGGGAATCTGGTTTTGTTTTTCTACCAGTGGACTGAGACCTGCCTCATCCAATCATAACTGCACAATTTGGATACCTCATTTAGATAAAACAGATCTAATAATTCAGAACCTGGATGGGAACTTTTGCCATAAAATAAGGCCTCCCTTTCTCTCAGTGGAACATAATTCCAGGTACTACCTAAATCTGGGTCTCTCATGCTGCAGTTCCTTTTTGCTCAAATCAATGCTTTTTATTCTTTTATTCTTACAGTCTACAATTAATTTTGGTTTACAAAAGTCTCCAAATGACAGCAGCACTTCCCTTAGAAACACTTGCTTGAGAGTAATTTTTGTTCTCTTAATAATTGTACTACCTAATCACTGTCTAGGTCTACTTCCTCAAAGCTTCATAAGTGTGAGAGGTAGCTATACAATATGTAAACATCCACAGATACTCTTTTTACAGATAATTAAATATTTCCTTTTTGTTTGCCATTAATGCAATTTGCTCTGTGCTACCTATACAATCTGCTCTAATCCAAGATCACTCTTTAAAACAAAAGAAATATATTGAAGTTTTAAATGTATGACTCATGCTGTATTAAATATGTCACACATTCTGTGATAGGCCATGTTAATTATACTTCTGTGACTCTTCACCATGAGATGCAAATTAATTGATTACTGCAAAATTTAGTGGATACCACTTTTAAGGGCCACCTGAATCTAATAGGGAATATGAAATTAAAGTCAAATATCAGGACTGATTCTCTGAAAAGAACATGCTTGTATGTGGTAAATGAAACGCTTTTCTTTTTCCTTCACAAGAAAAACAAAATATAAGGTTTAATGCAATTCACTGACACCCCTGAATTGAGTTTTAAGCCTAGCATCTGTTTCTAGGGTGACAGTGGGCTTACCACCCAGGGTGTTGAAAGATTCACAAGAACTGACTAGCTCCTTTTTGTTCTGATCTCTATTTATCTCCTCCGGCCCAATTCTCTCCTCCTTCTGCAAAAGACTGAAATTAAGTAGTGCCGCATGTACTCTCTAATTTTAGTCATAGCATTCTTCTTTAGATGTGGGGTGGAGAGACTATATTGTGACAAATATTTCACCCTCTTCTTCAATCTAAGGATGATAATTTCAGTGTCATTTATAATAGATATGGGAGGTTTCAACATTTCTCCCTCTTAGCAGCTGTAAAATTGTTATCATAAAATTACATGATTTTAGCCATTTTATTTCATTGCTTTAGAATCAGGAGAAGTTATTTTGATTATAAAGAAAAAAGAAAAAGATTCTGTGAACTTCTATTCATATGGAAATAAAATCTAAGGTTAAGGCTATAGTGTTAAGACGTATTAAATTTTATATTATTATTTATCTTTCTGATTTGTACTACTTTATGGCAACTGGATGCTCAAAGATACTTTTTGATGAGTGGAACTATAAAATGTTTCAGTAATTTTTTAAAAAATATTTTTATTAATTTCAGAGAGGAAGGGAAGAGAGAGAGAGAGAGATAGAAACATCAGTGATGAGAGAGAATCATTGATCAGCTGCCTCCTGCATGCCCCACACTGGGGATCGAATCTGCAATCAGGGAATATGCCCTGCCTGGGAATTGAACCAAGGTCAAGGTTCATAAGTCAATGCTCAACCACTAAGCCACACTGGCCAAGAGCTTCAGTAATTTTTATATACTAAATCTCAATTCCAAAATTCTCCATATGTTGAGATTTATATTTCCAATTCATTTCATCAGGTAGCATTTTTTAAAGTCCCTCTCTGATATAATTCTGACTTTTAGACAGCTATGAAATCATTTCCAAGGTGCTCATG
This sequence comes from Murina feae, assembly GCA_004026665.1. NCBI lineage: Eukaryota > Metazoa > Chordata > Mammalia > Chiroptera > Vespertilionidae > Murina > Murina feae. The sequence continues at coordinate 8,460 of PVJC01032905.1, forward strand.
ATGGCTTGTTTCAGTTTGACCCAGTGGCAAATTCCTTATTATTCCTCTTGACACATATCTGCATAGTAATGATACAAAATAAAAGTATTTCAGTTGACTGAATGATCTATGAAAATGCAAATACACAGAAATAGCAAAGGAGATCAGAAGGGGGGGGCACTGACTGGTCACACACTGATCTAAATAGTCTAATCTGCTCCCAGCTTTCAGTTCAGTCATTCCACAAATATAGTATTTACAGAATTACAAGATATGTGCATGGGATTCACCAGTAAGAATGGTAGAAACTTTTCCAACAACCTTAGGGTCCACAAAACAGCACATATGATTAAAACAAAAATTCTAGTATAACACATGCTGTGACTGAGGTCACAGACACTGAAAAAACAGATTAGGGAACTGGTCAAAGTCTCTCTGGAGGAAGAGACATTGATGTTGAGATCTGAAGAATGAGTAATAGATAAAGAGGAAAGAAGAGGGATCTGGAGAGATGATACATGAAGAGCGTGGTCTCCAGGCCAGTGTGACTCAGTGGCTGAGCACTGACCTATGAACCAGGAGGTCACGGTTTGATTCCCGGTCAGGGCACATGCCTGGGTTGTGGGCTTGCTTCTCAGTAGGGAGTGTGTAGGAGGCAGCCGACATATGATCACTCTCATCATTGATGTTTCTATCTCTCTCCCTCTACCTTCATGTCCAAAATGAATAAAAATGTGTTTTAAAAAAAGAGCATGGATGGTCCACTGCTCAAGGTAAAGGAGATTCTGTAGGAATGGATCTGTGCTGATGATGCCAGGAGAGAGAAGCAGCGACTCTGTATGCATTTGGGGACAGCTTAACCTGGCCAAGTTCTGAGGGAAAACTTGGTTGAGTGGCCAAAACGCATTCTGTAGAACTGTTTTGCTATAGCTGTGGCTCTTTGCTACTTTACTGAAGCATTTACGTTATATTCTTTTGTAAAGTGCTCCCACTTCTGGAAAAAATATTCACACACCTCAAACAAATCTCTCAGCATTTTACAGTCCACCTTCCTCCCCATTCCCCTCTCTCTGTCTCAGAGAGTTTTGCTTGGCCAAATGCATTTCTTTTATTTGCAGCTGAAAACAAGAACTCTCTTTGTCTTTTTCTGATGGCAGCCCAAATTAGACTGAAATTTACCTCATAAACCATTTGGCCACTGTGGAATTTGGGCAGCTTTTAGAACTTAGCATTAATTCAAATTTGTATGGATTTATTCTCAACTATAAATGTTGACCTCTCCTCTAAAATAAACTTTGTGTTTACCCTGATGTTTGCACAACTGTATGTGAAAGGCTTTGTATAGAGGAAAGGCTAAATATGTGAAAGATAAATTTCAATTTCACCAGTGTCTCCAGAAATTCAAAGTATAAGATTTTTTAATTGTCTCAAAGGGAAATTTTTAGATACAAAATGCAAAAATGAGAATTATTCAGCAGAAAGTATTTTCTATGTGGGAAGATGAGTTTGAATGACAAAAAAGGGAAACTCAATGTAAACCAACATTTGCCTAAGAGATACATGGCGTATTTTTAGACAAAATGTTAATTTTACAGCTTAAAATTAGCTTACCCTTTATCTTCTTAGAAAAATCATGCCTGAAAAAAAAATAATCCATTAAAAATAAATATAGCCTGGCCAGTTTTCTCAGTGGTTAGAGAATTGCCCAGGGACTGAAGGGTCTTGGGTTCAATTCCCAGTCAAGGGCATATATCTCTATTGCAGGCTCCATTCCTAGCTCCGCTGGGAGGCAACCAATTAACAAATTCATGTGTCTCTCTCACAGATCTCTCTCTCTCTCTCTCTCTCTCTCTCTCTCTCTCTCTCTCTCTCTCTCTCTCCTCTCCCTCTCTGTCTCTCTCTCTATCCCTCCTCCCTCCCTCCTCAGTTCTCTCCATTCTCTCTTTAAGAAAAAAAATCAATGGAAAAATATTCTCAGGTGAGGATTTAAAAAAATGAATACAGTAAACAAAAATATAATTGGCATGCAAACATAAGCAAACAAAACATTTATATTCCATAGCTAATAGTAAAACTGCTGAAATAGAGCCATCTGTTCAACTTGGAAACTTCCTTTTGAAATTGTTGGTATTAAGTATAGCTAACAATAGTCTTGGATATCCTATTGTCCAAAATTGGATCTCCTTTAAGAATATTCATGAATTATGTTTATGGTGGAAACATTTCTCTGAAGTTTTGCAGAAGGTTTCCTGCTTTTGTCTTCATCTCTGATTTTTTTCAAAATCACTCATTACAAATTTCTTAAGTTTTAACATTTTTCCTATGTTTAAAAGCCATATCTCTATGGTTGTGCTGTGGGTTACCCAGATTACATGGATATTACTTTTATTGTCCTCTCCTTTACTAAATTTATTAGAGTGAAATTTGTTGATAAGATTATATAAATTTTAATTGTATAATTCTATAATACATCATCTGTATATTGCATTGTATGCATACCCAAATGTCTAGTCTCTTCCCATCACCATATATTTGACCCTCATTACTCTTCTTTTTAAGATATTTCTAAGATATTACTAAATGGAGAGAGCTCTCCTATTCAATGAATGAGAAAATTTATAGAGAACAAACAGCTCTGAATCAGCAAAAAGTTATTGTGTCCCTGGGAAAAGAAACAAGATAACCAGAATGATACATAAATGCATGGCACCATTACTTCTTTTGACTCATACAGGATGCCATAGAGCAAGCAATGGCACTTACACTAGGATATATTCAAGAGAAGATAGATTTTTTTTTTGTCTTTTGTACACCGAGGTATCCCAAGTGCCTAGGAAAATATCTAGCATATAGTAAATGTTCATTAAATATTTATTTAATGAGTGAATGAAGGGGGAGAGAAGAGATAGGTTATAAAGTTTATGAAGTGTAGGCATTGTGATGAGCACTCCATAATATGACATTACATCCATATAGAATTTTTATGGAGGAAACATAAATATTACATTCTTTTCTTTTTAACAGAAGACTCTATCTCCTAATGGTGAGTTTAATTATCCAAGGATTCATAGCTGGTAACCAGCAGATCTGGTAATAAAGGTCTTTCGAATAGATCCCCAAAATATACTAGAAACAATATTAGACTACTTATAAAATGTACCAGAAAAAGTAACAGTTGAGTATTGCAGTTTTTTCATGGGGGTTTCCACCATGGAAAACCTATAATTGAAGGAGCAACGGAGATTACTTACTGTCAATAGGAAACACCACAGATCTAAGCAAATGCCCAGATTCACTGCTGGGAGCCACCAGTAAAATACAGCATTGAGATTATCTATTGAAAGGTACAAGATTTAAAGAAAACTTTACATTGCCATGTAAGGGAAACTGTTATTACGTGGTGGTTACTGTATTAGTTTTCTATTGCTGCTATAAAATATTACTCCCCAAAATAGTGGCTTAATATAATACAGATTTATTTATTATCTTACAGTCTGTTAGGCCAGAAATCCAATGTGAGTCTCACTGGATTAAAAGTAACATAATGGCAAGGCTGTATTACTTTCTGGAGGCTGTAAGGGAAAATCTGTTTCCTTGTTCATTCAGTTGTTGGGAGAATAAAATTTCATGATGAAGTTGCCATTTCTTGCTGGTTGTCAGCTGAGGGCTGTCCTTAGCTTTAAAAACTTTCTCTGGTCCTCTTAACTTTTGTTGGTCTTTTAATATATTTTACAACTAAAAGATAAAATAATTCCTTACCAAGGAATCTATATAGCTTTGCAATGATCTTTTAAATTCTAATTTTAAAAAAAAATCCTATATAATAAAAGCCTAATGTGCTAAGTGACTAATTGACCTTTTGGCCATTCAACCAATCAAAATGTAATATGCTAATGATATGCTAAGGCCACTCAACAGCTTGCTATGATGTGCACTGACCACCAGGGAGCAGATACTTCAACTTGCTGCTGGGGTCTGGCCAATTAGGAATGAGCAAGACAGGCTGGACATACCCTGGAGCTCCCCTGTAGTCCCCCCGCCAGCTGGCCAATCTCCCCTGTCCCTCCCTGGTCCCAATTGTGCATGGGTGGGGTCCCTCGGCCTGGCTTGCACTCTCTTGTAGTCTGGGACCCCTTGGGGATGTCAGAGAGCTGGTTTTGGCCCGATCTCACAGGCCAGGTTGAGGGACCCCACTGGTGTACAAATTCATGCACTGGGCCTCTAGTTGAAATATAATTGACATACATTGTGTAAATTTAAGGTCTACAACATGCTAATTTGATAAAGTTATATATTGTTATATGATTGCCATTGAAGTAATAATCAGCATTGCCATTTTGTTACACGATTATCATTTATTTTTAAAATATAACCCAACATTCAGAATTTAGGTAGTAGGATTTCTTTGGAAAAAGTATTTTATTATTACCTATTAAGTCTTTTTTTTTCCTTCTATGAATGTAGTCCTATCCTTTACTGATGTCTAAAACTTGTTTTCTCATTTACTTTAGATTAGAATCAGGGTCTGTAACTGATTTTCTTTTTGTGCAGAACTCAGAATTGGTTTCTTAGCAGTCACTGAGTAATGATCAGGGTTTGACATATGGGAAATAGAGCTGGACCTATTCCCATAACCACATATCCCAAACTCAGCTGAGATGCAAGATCTTCCCAAGAGACTTTTTGAAACTCTTCAAAATAAGAGTTTATTGCTATGCTTAAAAATGAATCCTCAAAATGTGTGTGTGAGAGAGAAAGAGAGATAGGATGTGTTGGTGGTGTTTTTTTTAAATTGATTTCAGAGAGGAAAGGAGAGATAGAAACATCAGTAATGAGAAAGAATCATCAATCAGCTGCCTTCTGCATGATCCCTACTGGGGATTGAGCCTGCAACCCAGGCATGTGTCCTGACTGGGAATCAAAATGGTGACCTCTTGGTTCATTGGTCAGTGCTCAATCACTGAGCAACACTGGCCAGGCTATAATGTGTTTTTTAAATATAGTGTCTTTCTACTTTCACTCCCTTTGGATATAATATAATATAACATAACATAACATAACATAACATAACATAACATAACATAACATAACATAATATAATAGTTATATGCAAACTGGCCCTCACTCCATTACACCTAAGCCATGCCCACCATCCAAGCCATGCCCACTGACCAATCATAGTGGCTATATGCAAATTGACCCAGTCAAGATGGCAGCCAGTAGCCATGGAGTTAGAGCAAACAGGAGGCTTCCGTTGCACTAGCCATAGAGGAAACTGCCTGCCTAGGCCTGCTGGGCCTCTGCTCAAGGCAACAAAGTTTTAATTATAGAAGATAAATAAACCCCAGAAACCTGATTCCAGCCAGCCTTACTGGGACATTGGGTCAATGGGAGTTGTGGCCAGCCTGCAAACAGCCATCAGCCCCTCATCCAGGCTGGCCAGGCACCCCGGGGGGGACACCTACCTTGAAGGGGCTGTGACCAACCTGCAAACAGCCATCAGTCCCTCATCCAGGCTGGCCACACACCCCAGGAGGGACCCTTACCTTGAAGGGGCTGTGGCCAGCCTGCAAACAGCCATCAGCCCCTCACCCATGCTGGCCAGGCACCCCAGCAGGAACCCCACCCTGATCCAGGACACCCTTCAGGGCAAACCAGCTGGCCCCCACCCATGCACCAGGCCTCTATCCTATATAATCCTGTATAATAAAAAGATACTATGCAAATTGACCCTAACAGCAAAATGACTAGGAATGACTGGTCACTATGACACACACTGACCACCAGGGGGCAGATGCTCAATGCAGGAGCTGCCCCTGGTGGTCAGGGCACTCCCACAGGGGGAGCTCTGCTCAGCCACAAGCCAGAAGGCTGCTAGTACAACAGTGGTTGTGGGAGCCTCTCCTGCCTCCTCAGCAGTGCTAAGGATGTTCAACTGCACCTTAGGCCTGCTCCCTGCTGACAAGTGGACATCTCCTGAGGGCTCCCAGGCTGCCGGAGGGATGTCTGACTGCCAGCTTAGGCCCAATCGCCCAGGGAGCTGGCCTAAGCCAGCAGGTGGACATCCCTCGAGGAGTCCCAGACTGTGAGAGGGCACAGGCCAGGCAGAGGGACCACCCCCCCCCCCCCGCCGAGTGCACAAATTTTTGTGCACCAGGCCTCTAGTATAATATAATATAAGAATAATTTGAATCCCAGATGTGACTTGAGACTTTAAGTTATTTAAAATTCCAAATTGTCATTTTCCTCACCTATATAATTGGAGATTATAATACAACTATCAACCTCCAGTTTATAATGGTAAACTGAGAACATTTATGACTTTGCCTTCTTCTCAAAGTACTAATGAACTTAGAGAAAATACATGAACTTTATATTATAGGCCAGGAAAAATAATAAGGATGCCGCTAGGAAACTTTTTTAAAGGAATTTTTAGAAAATAGAGAGAATTTGAGAGTAGATAGGCATGGAAAAGACAGTGGAAATTCAGTTGAAGATGCAACATCTTCCTTCCCAAGAGCCTTTTTTTTGGAAACTCTTCAAAATAAGAGTATATTTCTATGTTAAAAAAATAAATACCACTCAAAAACTTAGTAACTTAAGAGAGCAACTATTTTATTGCTGTTATTGTGGGCCTTGTTGGAATTTTGTTTTGTTTTGTTTTCCATGATTTTATGAGATGACTGGCTCAATTGGGTAGATTGTCTACTTCTGGTGATTCTAGCTTGGGTTGCAAACATCTGGAGGCTCAACTGGATAGAAATATCCAAGATGCCTCATTCATATGCCTGGCACTTTGATGGGGACAGCTGAAGAGCTGAGTTCAGGTCAGTAAGATGATTATGTCTCTCTGTCTCTTTCTATGTAGTGTTAGGTCATCTCCTCCTTGTGGACTCTGCATGTGGCCACAGAATCTCTCCAGTAGGACAAATTCCCTTTTGAGGTATATATATATATATATATATATATATATATATATATATATATATATATATATATAGAGAGAGAGAGAGAGAGAGAGAGAGAGAGAGAATTTGAATACGATCTGAATCAGATAAAAATGTGCTAATGTGTTATGAATGCACATATCTCATTAAAGTGGATCAAAGTTAAGAGCTTAATAAGTTTTACAAGTATTTATCTCCCCTTTCTGGAACATAAATCAGAATATTTTAGGGAAAAATGTTCAATAAATGATTAAGTGATATCACAGTAACATCGTTATGTTAAATTCAGTCATTTAAGAATACATTATTATATGAGTAACCAGGGTGTAAAACAAAAGAAAACGTATCAAGAAAATAATTCAAGATACATGAGACCTTTCCTCTGAGGAAGGAGAAAGACTTTTGAAAGACCGATTTTATATGACACACCACTAGAATGCAGGAAATGGTTAGTGGCTCTTAAATAAAAAGTCGTACTTACAGAGTTTTACTTTCTATATGACTGTTTGAAATTAAACATTCCTGATTTAATCATTTTATGTTTGACAGAGTCAAATTATAGTTCATAAACCACAATGAACACAGCTGTGCTTAGCACTTTTTTCATGCTGTATCTAAAAGAAACTAAAAAGTCTCACAGGTTCAGCTAGCCTTCAAGATGGTTGACTAACATATGGACAGTCATTCTGATTGATTTGGCGTAATTAGTGCACTGATACTGAATTTTCATTACTTTCTGCTTAAAAATCCTTCAGTGAATGAAACTGATTGAGATGTTCTTATTTGTGCTCCCAATTCATCTGTGCATACCTCTATCTTAGCAATTGTCATGCTTCATGTCAGGAGTCTGCAAACTATCTGTAAAGTATCAGAGAGTACATATTTTCAGCTTTGTAGGCCATATGTTCTCTATTGCAACTATCCAAGACTATCCTTATAGCATCATAGCAGCCATGCAAAATAAATAAACAAATGGTCATAGTTGTGTTCCAATAAAACTTTATTTACAAAAACAGACAAAAGCCCAAATATGGCCCACAGACCACAGTTTTCCATTTACTGTTCTATTCAATCCTTGGCACATCTGTCTCTCTCCTCCATTAGCTTTGATCAATAACAGGAATCATTTCATGTTTATGTTTTATTTCCACAACACAGGAGATATTAAATAAATCTTGAACAGAATATTTTTTCTTGTGATAATTATTCTAAATGTTCTTTATGACATTATGACTTATTTTATTAGAATAGTGTTGAGAATGATTTTGAAGTACTCTATACAAATTCTATAGCCAAATGAATAAATGCAAGTAATGTTCACTGACCTTTTAGTAAATATTTTCCTATTGGCATAGTCTTTACTTTAAAGTAATATTTTTCTATTTTTTTTAAAACAATACAGATTTATTATAGAATTAGAGGTCTGGTACACAAAATTCGTGCACTGGGCGGGGGTGCCTCAGCCCAGCCTGTGCCCTCTCACATACTGGGAGCCCTCACGGGATGTCCTACTGACAGCTTACGCCCACTCCCTACTCCCCTTGGAGCCAGTTCCGCCACTGCCAAGTCCTTAGGCCAAGTCCTTAGGCCCAGCCCCCTCTGATCACCAGCTCCACCCCTGCCACCTCTGATTGCCAGCTCTGTCCATGCTGAGGCCTTATACCTGAGCAGGGGACCACCAGCCCCCTCCAATTGCCGGCTCCACCCTAGCCCCCTTCGATCACCAGTTCCACTCCTGCCCCCTCCTATCACTGGCTCCACTCCTGTCACCTCTGATCTCCAATTCTGCCCCTTCCCAGGCCTTATGCCTGGACTGGGGACCCCCAGCTCCCTCCAATTGCCAGCTCTGCCCCTTCCTCTTCCAATCACCAGCTCAGCCCCTGCCCCATCTGATCACCAGCTCCAGCCCTGCCAAGGCATTATGGCTGGGCATGGGACCCTCAGCCCCTTCCAATCACCAGCTCTGTCCCTGCCCACCTCCGATCACTGGTTCTGCCCTTCTGCCCCCTGCCTCCTCCGCCATCTGTCTGGCCAACAGGCCTAGACACTGCAGTGGCGGGGCTGAGGGGACTGGGCACTGCCATCTCTTGGCTATGGGAACTGCCATCTTTGTGATGGAGTGATGGAGTGACAGTTAATTTGAATATTACTCTTTCATTAGATAGGATATTTGGAAATTCAAGAATTTTTCAATGTGTGGTTATGGATAAGAAGGGTAATCCCAACTAATAGTGCAATGATAATTTCAAGAACAGATACATGTGCATTGGTGCACTGCAACTGGCTCACAAGAGATGATTATGTACATCTTTACTTTAGTCTTTTAAGTGATATAATATTGGTAGCAAAAAGTAGCCATCATGGAAACATTTACATGAAAAATCTGGCTGAAGTGGCTTCCTTTTGGCCAATTTACCACCATACCATTGCACTGTATAGAATCCCAGGCCTGAAATGCAATGAAAGTTTTGTTGGAAAATTCTAAAAGTGTCTTCTTACTCTAAACAGAGGTCAAAAAGCAACACATTTTTTTCATATTTGCCAACAGAAATCCCACGCTTTGAAAACAGTTATAAAGGCAAAGCTAGCACATAGGGAATCACAGACAAATGGAGCTAGAGAATTTTATAAATTTAGCCTCAAACTCTTTCTAACTCAGATCTTCCAGGTATATTGAATTCTTTGTTGTTGAGTTCATTTTTTAAAAATTGATTTTAAGAGAGAAGAAGAAATATCAATGTGAGAAAGAATCATTGATCAGTTGCTTTCCATACATACCCCTACCGGGACCAAATCTGTAACTTGGGCATGTGCCCTAACCAAGAATCCAACCGGAGACATTTTTGTGCACAGGACAATGCTCAATCAACTGAGCCACACTGGCCAGGATGAGTTAATTTTTTAAATAATTTGTTAATCCTATCTAATAAAAGAGTAATATGCAAATAACCATCACTCCACAACAAAGATGGCAGCACCCATAGCGGTGGGGCAGGATGCTGGCAGCATCACCCTGGCAATGTAAACCCAGCAGGCATTGCCTCGGCAACCCATGAGCAGGTCACACTGCCCTGGAACAGGCAAGCACCACCAGCCCCCAGAAGGGCCTGCTTGCAGGTCACTGTGGTGATCGGCGAGCAGGAAAGCCTGGCCAGTCCGTGGGAAACCTGCAGCAGGGCCTGCTTTCTGGTCTCCAGGGTGATTGGTGAGCAGGCAAGCATGGCCAGCAGGCAGCACCCACCACTGGCCACAGCTCAAGGGAGAGAACAACATGCAGGTGAGGCCAGGAGCCTGAGATATCAACACAGAGGGATGCCTGCTTCAAGCCTCCATGGTGTGGCAGGCCCCCAGCAGACAGACAGACAGACACACAAACACAAATACACACACATACACACACACGCACAGTCTCCTATGCAGCTGGGGATAGGCCCCCAGCAGGGACACACACACTCACTCACACACACATACATACATGGGGTGCCTGCTTCCAGCCTTCGCAGTGCAGCTAGGGTCAGGCCCCCGTGGACACACACATACACACACACACACACGATGCCTGCCAGACTGGGGCCATGAGTAGGACATCCACTGAGGGGTCCTGGACTGTGAGAGGGGACAGGCTGGGCTGAAGGACCCCCCTCCTCCCCCTGTGCATGAACTTCATGCACTGCGCCTCTAGTGTATCTAAACTAATAAAAGCGGAATAGTAAAATTAACCGTTTCTCCGGGACACCCACAGCCAATCAAAGCGACTGTATGCAAATTAGCCCAGCCAACATGGCGGCTGCCACTCACGGACCTGAGTAAATGTTTAGGCAGCGTCCGTTGCAGCAGGAGCGAAAGTGAAACTACCTGGTCGCTGGCTCCTTAGCCTTTGGCCTGAAGCAAAACACACATTTGCAACAATTAAGTGTAACAATTGTTTCATTATAGAAGCCGTGAGGTGAGGCAGAGGAGGCTTCCTAAGTTAAAGGCCTCCCCTTAAAGGATCAGCATCAATTATAGGAGATAAACTCCAGAACCTGCGTCCAGCCGGCCTTGCTGGTACGTTGGGTCAATGGGAGCTGTGGGCAGCCTTAAAGGCCCTCACCCAGCCTGGTCAGGCACACCAGCAGGTGGGCATCCCCCGAGGGGTCCCAGACTGTGAGAGGGCACAGGCCGGACTGAGGGACCTCCCAAGTGCACAGAGCGGCTGCAGGGCGGGACAGCGCAGGACCCAGGACCCGTGAGTGGGAAAGAGGTGGCAGGGTTGGAGGGCACCGGGAAGCGGGTAAGA
>PVJC01032906.1:0-19698 GCA_004026665.1 Murina feae
GGTCCATTCCAACTGCCCTCACCTACAGGCCTGGGTACCCCCCAACTGGCCTCCCCTGCAGGCCTGGATTGCCACCAACAGCCCTCCTCTGCCAGCCTGGTCACCCCAACTTTCCACCCAGGCAAGCCTGGTCCCCCCCAACTATCCTCCCCTTCAGGCCTGGGTCCCTCACAACTGTCCTCCCCCCTAGGCCGGGTCCTTGGCGCCTCCTTCCCAAGCGGGAGCAGCACCAGCCAAGTGGCAGGGAGAGGGGGGCCTTTCCGCCCCGCAGGCCAAGTCCTCAGCGCCTCCTTCCCCAGCGGCTCTGAGCTAAGCGGCTCTGAGCTGAAATGGAGCTCAGAGCCGCTGGAGGGTGGGGCCTTTCCGCCCCGCAGGCCAAGTCCCCACGTGTGCCTCCTTCCCCAGCGGCTCTGAGCTCAGCGGCTCTGAGCCGAAATGGAGCTCAGAGCCGCTGGAGTCTGGGGCCTTTCTGCCCTGCAGGCCAAGTCCTCCGCGCCTCCTTCCCCAGCGGCTCAGAGCCGAAGCAGAGCTCACAGCGCTGGGGTGTGGGGCCTTTCCGCCTGGACCCTGCAAGGCTTCAGCCACCACCCACCCAGCCCACTCTGCTGCCCGCTGGTTTCCATGATTCACCCGCCGCTCTCTCCGAGGCTCCCGGTCGCCATCTTGCCTGGGCTAATTTGCATACAGCCACTCTGATTGGCTGGTGGGCGTGGCTTACCCTGTCTCGGAGAAATGGTTAATTTTACTATTTTGCTTTTATTAGTTTAGATATAGTTTTTTTCAAAATAAGCAAATAAATTGATCAAGTATTTTCATATTTTGAGGCTGACTTTTTGAATCACTTTTCATTGCAGATTTACTGGTGTGTATGTGTTTTCTTTCCACTGTCATTCTCAATGCCCTCAATATGATTGACGATATAGACTTTCTTAAAACATTATTATTCCTGGGATTTCTTCCAAGTCCATGAAACCATTCAACAAAGTTTAATCTTTATTTTACTTACTTTCTTGATTTTACCAGAAGTATTAAAAGTTTTCAGGAAATAATCAGGGTATATTTAAATGCCCATTGGTTTAAATGTCGACTAATTACTAAAACTACAATGGACTAGTTCATTCCACAAATAGAGAAACAAGTTTATATATGCTCAAAAGGAGACAACTACTATATAGCTGTCTTCTCCCCAGAGGCAACTGTAAGATGTCATTGATTATAAAATATATCACTGTTTCAGAGACGGTATAATAACATAATATTGTCATAACACTGAAGCAACAGTCCTAGCATCCTGCAGAACTAGTGATTGATTAGACACAATTTGTGAAGCACTGTATGGACATATTTTGCTCAATCACTTGCATACTAGAATCTTCTGGCTTATATTTAACTAGGGGCCCGGTGCACGAAATTCATGCACAGGTAAATTGGGGTGAGGGTGCAGGTGGAGGAGGAGGAGGGCAAGCGGGGAGGTCCCTCAGCCAGACCTGGACTTCATCCAATTCGGGAGCTCTCAGGAGAAGTGCTACTGATGGCTTGGACCCACTGCACCTGGTTCTCTGCTCTCTACCGGGCCTGTCTGCTCCCCACTACGGAGATGGGCAAGCAGGTGCTGCTGGGCAATGCCTGCAGGGTCCTTGATGGCTTGAGCCCCCCCATCCCCTCCTTGGCAGCCATGGCCACAGCCCAGCATAGGCCAAGGTAGCAGCTGGGGATTCCTGGGTGGGTCTGTCTGGCCACGCCCCCCGGTTCCCAGGTCCACAGCCCTGCTGGTCCAGGGTCTGCCAGGGAAGTGGCTGAGATTCCCGAGTGGGTCTGGTGGCCAGGCCCCCTGGTTCCCAGGTTCGCAGCCCTGCCGCCTGAAATTGATCTCAGCTCCCTCCTCCCACTCCCCCACCCCGCCCCTCCCGTGTGGCCTGCAGGAAGGCAACAGATGGCGCTGCCGCCATCTTGGCTGGGCTAATTTGCATACAGCTGCTCTGATTGGATGGTGGGCGTGGCTTACCCTGTCCCGGAGAAATGGTTAATTTCAATATTACGCTTTTATTAGTTAAGATTGTCAAATAAATAGAATAACTTCCAGTTGTGTTATTGCTGATTATTTATTTCTATGAATTCAAGTTTGTCCAGAATCTTGGATAACATCTATTTTTCAGGACAGGGAGAATTTGCCAAATAGATTCTATTTTTCATGGGATAATAATTACCATGTTTTATAATATATCTCTATCTTGGTTTTTCAAAGTTTCTCTAGTGTTTTTTCTCTAATAATAGTAGAATAGGCATAATCATGGACCTTAATATTAGATGAATGTGAGTGACTTAATCCTCCTTCTGCTACTTTCCAAGTAAGCTTGAGAAAGTTAACCATTTAATGTCTTAGTTTTTTCATCCTTAAAATAAAAACAACAATAATAGATAGGGATAATATAGAGTTTTCATGAGAAAGTATATACAAATGTGTTTATTGTGGAATTAAGAACTTGAACTTTCTTAAATAGTGCAATATCTGTTGTTTCAGTATTTCTTGGCCCTAACCATACCATACCATGCCATGCCATGATGAATAAATGCTTGTCCTATTCCAAAAATGGTTTGAGATTGCTTTATTTAATTCTAAATTTATATGATACACTGGCTAGAAAATAGAGGGATACCTTTTTAGCTATAAAGTTAGCAGTATTTGTAAGATAAAATAAATCAATTTACTATGGGAAAACACAGCTTTCCTTGTTTCTAAATTCATAAAATAATTACTGCTGAGAATTCCTATTAAAAAAAAACAAAGCAAAATTATGTAATGAAATACTCAAGTGTATTCACACTGCTGGTACAATACGTTTTGAAAAGCTACTTTTTTTTTACCCTCAATGAAAATGAATATCAAAATGTAGATACTCATTTAGATTTTACAGAGGTTAAAATAATGGAATCTAAATATAAAGTTATATATGAAACTAAACTGATCCTAGATAAAATTTATACTATAAAAGTGTATGGCAAATAGATTTTCCCAGCAATAAAGATAAAGTAGAGAGTTGGCTAGTGACTTTAATTAAAAAAACAAACAAAATCAGGTGAAACATTTCAAAAATATATAGTGTATGTGCAAAGAAACAAAAACAATAAAATCCAAAGAGGAACATGGTTGGAGATATCCTAAAATAAATTTCATATGATTAATGAGTTAAATGAAAAAATATATACAGTGAAAATTTTTAAGGATGTAAGAATCTATACCTGGACTTTAAAAAAAAAAGTTAAGAAAGTGAAAGCCAAGTATCGTATAAAGGGCACAAAGCAAACAATTTTTAACATTTTTGTATTGCCAAATTAAGTACCAAAAATTAAATATTTGCAACATCTATCCCCAATATTGTTCTATCAAGAGTGCTTCTACATCAAAAAGTGAACATGTCAGTGAAAAACTTGGAAAGGGAAAGAATAGGCAGTTTATAAAAGAAGAAATGGCAAAGCCCATTGGAGAAGAATTGCCATCACTAGTAATCAATTTTAAATAATATTGAAGTACCATTCATCTCCACATAACAAAAAGTGGTAAATTAAAGAATATATTAAGATAGTGTTCTGAAAGGGAAATGAAGTTCTTATCACTGTTACAGGGTATGTAAATTTGATATGTCTCTCTGGGGAGCAGGTTAGTAATAGGTATGTTCCTTAAAGTCTTAAGATCAGCATGTCATTTCTCAAAATGCATTGCTTCTAGAAATTATTCTAATGAAAAAAAGAGCATAATAAAAAAAGACATTAAGATGTTCATTGATTTTGTAGTCGGAAATGAGAAACAACTCGAATGTCTAACTACAGGGAACTGATTAAGTAAGTTATTACCAACATGTAAAATAGAATGCCACAGAGACATCAGAAACAACGTTGTAGAAGAGTTCAATTCACCTGCAAAGTGTTCACGGCCCACTGCTTTAGGAGTAAAAGAAGTTTTTAGTGCACATTGCAGTATAATTAAGTCTCTGCAAGAAAATTTGTATCTATATAATTATATATAAAAAGAAGGCTAGAAAAATCATTAGCATCATGCAAATAGAGCTGTATTACAGATGACTTAAAAAAAATTTATTGATTGATTTAGAGAAAGGGGATGGGAGAGAGAAACAACAATTTGTTGTTCTACTTATTTGTACATTCATTGGTTGTTCCTTGTATGTGTCCTGACTGGGAATCGAACTCACAACCTTGGTGTATAGGGACAACTCTAACCAACTGAGCTATTTAGCCAAGGCACAGATGACTTTTATATAACTTTTTGTATTTACCTGTTTTAAAAATTAATCTCCAATGAGTATGTAATTCTCAAATAACTGTTAAAATTTTGTAAAAGATAAACATAAATTGTATGTACTTTTTTTTCTTAATATGGTGGGGATACAAACAGAAAACAAAAGACAAAATGCACAAAGTATATCAGTAGTGGTTTATTGGCTCAATGCCTCTCTTGCATTTTCTATAACATGTGTGAGTTAGGGAGCAGGTGACCATATGCTCTGTCTGCTGTAGCTTATGAAGGGTGGTAAACACTGCCTTGAAGGTCCTTACTTAGATTTTTTTCCCCCTAGAGATTGTGGATTTTATAGTTGATTTGCTTCAACTGATTTCAAATTGACTTTTATTTTAAAAGGCAATTGCAAAGGTTCACTCTTCTTGTTTCCCATATTCTCATTCATCTAAAACCAAGTAGTTCATTATGACATTTTTTATTGTCAAATTGAACTGAAGTCTGAGGCCATTGGAACATTTAGCCTCAAGACCTGCTCAAACTTGACTATGGAGATCAGACAGATTTAAATCAATTGGGAAGGTTTTTGATCTTTGTTTCATCTGTGTGACATAGCTATGATCTTTGTACAAGTAATCTAATTTTTCTCCCATTAAAATAAAATTGCAATCATAATAGTTAATGCTACATTCAACAAGTAATCACTATGTATTATTAGCTGGCATGGGTCATCAGCCTTTAATGTGGTTCTATCCAGTGATTTCTTAATGAGAGGATATGTGTATGGGTGATTTTTATACATATCAAGAATGGGTAAAAATGGAAATGCTGGATTAAAAGAGTAGTTTTTTGTTTGTTTGTTTGTTTGTTTTTTAATAATACAAAAGTATCCCAAATAATTTGTTAAACCACTGACACAATCTAGTATTTATAAACTCTAAAACACAATAATCTCTATTCGGCTTAAAAATTATTTATCTTTTAATTATTATTACTTTTGAGGAGAAAGGAATGCAGATCCTTATTCATAAAGCTTCTGATGACAAGTATTCACAGTAAATAACAAAATAAAGAGTATATCTTTCTGTTGTAAGGAAATTTGAAAATATCACACAAAAATTCTTAGTTGAAACTATGGATATTGGTCTACTGAAATATGCAAGTGTATTGTTAATATATAAAAATTTTATGGGTATAAAAAACTTTACAATTAGCTACATGTTTTAATTGTTGTGCTTAAGGAAAAATAAATGTATTAACTTGTTCTTTTTTTAGTACTTAGCAAAGGGTATATATACTGTTTTTCTTCTCATTTTTTTTATTGTTTCATACACTTTCATTTTACTTTGTTATAATAACAGTATAATAAAATTTGTTTTAGCAACATTCATATATTCTTATACAGTTATAATTGTTTCAATTATGAATTCCATTTTGTCAATTAGATAAATATATCATTGATTTACTTATGCATTCCTTATTGAAGAAATACATTTCCCCTTTTCTTTAAGCTCACAGCAGTATGTAGTCCTATGCATAAACTCTAAGTTTTAGCCTGCAGGCTATTCTATTATCAGGTATCCTGATTATAGGGGAACCAGAGCTATCAGGTTTATTAGGCATCTGCCGGGGTTCTTGTTCCAGCATTAAGAAGAGTTCATGAATCTGGAGAAAGGCTGTGCATAGGTTAAATAGGAGTCCAGAGACGAAATATAATTTTGAAAGGCATTTGGGGGTCAGAAGAGCTTAGCTTAAAGGAAACTAAGATCTATGTTCTAAGTTCTCTTTGTCTCAGGACCTCATGCTTTTTAGTAACACAATTTGTCCTGAGGTGAGACAGAGATATACACTTCAAAAGGTATACACAAGCATTGTCAGAATGGGGGAATTAGCCTGGGGCTGTTCAGGTGTTTGGCCAGTAGGAAGCAATAACATGTAGATTAAGATGCCCTTTCGTTGTCTAGCAGCCAAGCAATCATCCCTTTTCAGGTTTGGGGAAATTCCCTTAGTCATTCCCAACAGGTGACTACATGTGTGATTCAACCCTGTTGAATCCTCAAGCTCTATCAACCTTTTGATGAAACTCTTGAAATTATGACATGCTGGAATTGGCTTTGGGCAGGCACCTACTAGGGAAGAACTTAAGTTCATTATGATCTTCAATCTGTTTAAAAATTTAAATCTTGGATATCCTACATATCTAAGTTTAATACTATAATGAAGTAGATTTTAAAATGATGAATAAAGGACAGGTTATTTAATAAAGAATAACAAGAAGTGTTATCATTTGCCTCTTAATCAAACTTGCATACCTGTGGTTAATTAAAATGCTCTTTTTTAAAATTCATAATGCATCTTTATCTTGTCAATGCCTTTCTAGATTTATGCTAATCTCATTGAAATATGTATCTTTACAACTTTCAACTCTTTTAAGTTTCCTTTGAAAAAAATATGTAAAAGAAATGCATCCAATTCTTGTATTGCAACCTTCCTATCACAGCCTAGTCTGTTTATTTGTCTTCCTCCACTAGAATGTAAACTCCATAGAGGAAGATACTTTTGTTTTGTTCACTAATGGATATCAAGTGCCAAGCTGATGTACTTGGCATGTAGTTGGAATAAAATAAATAAGCTTCTGCTGATTTAATCTTGGTTTGGCCTCTGTTCTCTTTTTCTATTTCTCTCTTTCCATCTGTTTAGTTTACTCTGCATTGGCCTCACTATCTTAGGAGTTCTTTCTATGGTAGCCCCAGAAACTCCTGGCTTAAAGCATCCATATACAGAGCAATTCTAAAGGAATTAGAGTGTCAACTTCAATTAGCAAATTCTCAGTACACATTTGTTAGGCTGGCTTGTTCACCTATCCATTCCAGAGCCAATCATTATGATGGGTTGGGTGTAAGGTTGAAAAATGGAATGCTCTGGTTGTCTTGAATGCTACTCAGAACTTGGCCTGAGTAACTCATGGAAAGCATCCCTTCGAAACTATTAGATATGCAGACTTTTGAGCCTCACTTAAAAATAACAAAATTATAATCTGCAGTTTAACAAGATTCCCTGGTGACATGCCTTGAGCATGTACCCACAGTTGAAGCTGGAAAGGTGGGTAAGGGAATGGAATCAGCAAACATCATATTGAAAGTGGGGAAGGGATGCTCCTAGCTGAAGGCAGAATGGGTATTGGCATGGGAAACAGCAGATATACAGTATAATATACAATATGTATTCAGCAATTATTATATACTAGGCACTGTGTTATGCCTTTTTCAGGCATTATTTAGTATTTATAACATCTAATAAGATGTTATCAGATAGGATACCTAAGGCTTCAAGAGATTAAATAACTTATTCAAAGTTTTTGGTGTGAGGCAATGGACAGATTAATCTACAATATAATATCAAATGGTAAGAAGTGCCCTGGAAAACAATTAGGCAGGAAAGAAGAATAGAGTCTGACTCAGGATGATGGCATGGAGGGATCATTTTAGATACGTGAAGCTGAGAAAGTGAAGTTTGAGCAGAAATTTGTATAAAGTCGAAAGGTCATGAAAGTTCCAGGGTAATACCATTCGAGACAGGAGAAAGGATGAGTGCAAAGCCATGAAGTGGGAATGACAAAAAAAAAAAAAAGGGGAAGTAAAAAACAACAAAAATCCAATCCAATCCAATGTGGCTATGATGAAGTGACTATGATGAAGTGACTATCGATTAATTCAGAGAGATAGCCAAGAGTCAATTCATGAGGATATTAAGCAATGGTAAAGACATTGTCAGTTATTTTTAGCACAGTAGAACATCATTTGAAGCTTTAGGGCAGGGGATAGACATAATTTTTTTAATATTTAAGATATATTGTCTAGGGAGCAGGTAATGATGAATAAGGGATAGATGGAGAAATGTAAGATGTCAGTGGGACTAATTAGGAGGCTATTTCAATGCTAGTCTAGGCAAAAGATGAGAGAGGAAGGGACCATCATGGGAGAGGGGAAGGGGCAGCAGGGCTGGGGGTATATTGTAAATGCAGAGCCAACAGAAATCACTAATAAATTGAATATGTATGTGTGAGATAAAAGAATTACTCCTCTGTTTTGCCCTGAGCAAATGGGTGGATATTTGTGCTAGTTACTGAAATGGAGAATCTTGGAGATGGAACAAAATGGAAAATCAAGAAGACTGTTTTAGACTTGTCAAAATTGAGATGCCTCTTAAAGATACCAGTAAAATTCTTAGGTAAACTATTATATAAACTACTTTAGAGAGGTTTAGAGCTAAGAGTTTGGAAAATAAGGCAGATGACATTTTAAGCTGTGGATCTAAATAATCTAATTCAGGCTCTACTTCATAGTCACTCGTCTCTTAATATGATTTTGAAGACTATTGTATTGGTTTCAGTTGCCGTAGCACTTAACACAAAGAGATAGTCTTTTAGTGATCTGTTTTGTAAATGTTTTCAAGCCCCCGCCCCTTTTTAAGGTTAAACTCCAGAATGGAAGTTCTAGACAAAATTATTTTGATAGCAAATATTTATCTGTTTAACATGCCCCAAGACCTGGTTGTTTTCTATCTAAACACCAGCTAGAAAAGTCAATATTTTCTTAGAAGGAAATGGTTTGACCTGTAAATATCAGCAGAATGCTTTCTGAGAACACTAAGGAATTTCTTTTTGTAAAACAAAAAAATCTGAAGAGACAGCAGAGGAAGGGGAAAGCTAAAAGGTGATGGGCTCCAAGAGTTGCTACTTTTGAAGATAAAAAAACAAATAATGGTATTAGTTTCAGACATTTAGGTGTCTAAACAATTGTTTCTTATTTTATAGAACAATTGATAGGCTTTGCTGCTTGGTTGGAATAGAATATAGTAAATACTGGGCCATTTATTCTACCGTAATGTCTAGTTACTACTTGTCTTAAAGAAACCTATGAAATAGAGACCTTTCCAAAATAATCTCAGAAATAATTTCAATCTTATCACAATTATTTAGTCATTTTGGTCAAAGATCACACATATTTTTATATAAAAGTTAATGGTATTATTTTTATTTCTTAACTAGAAAGCATTCTCTTATGATCTTCAATGTAAATATTAATTTTATATATTATGTTTTGATATGAAATAAAGCTAAGCAATTTTAATATACACCTGTGAGTATATTCCGTTTGTCTATTAGTTTCTATATTCTTATTTATTTACTACCTTATCCAAGTAGCTTATATTAACCTGTAAAATGAAATAAGAAAAAAAATCAAGAAAAAAATCAGGTCTATGATAAGCCTAGATAAAATAAACATTCAAGAAGAAGAAGGGAAAATTAGAACATGTAAGTGCCATACATTGTTGAGAATCATATTAATATAGTAAATTTCTCATGAAATCTGCAGGTGGTGAATAAATGACATGGTAGGAAAATATGGACATTTACAAAGGCATTGAAGCTATTGAAATTTTTATTAAAGAAAAAACACCTCAATTAAGCTTTGATTATAAGATCTAAATTAATAGCAATTAGTTGATTAATTATTCAATCTAAGAAGTACAAGTACTTGGTGATAAATATTTGCATTTGAAAAGTCATAACCAATGGGAAAACTATTTTTATGTCAATTTAATGTACTAATTAAATGTTAGTAAGAAAATCAGTGCAATAGCAGCTGCATGTGCAATTGAATTTGATGGAATTATAATTACAGAGAAAAGACTGATCAAAATTAAACAGAGTGAAATGGTGCTAAAACCAAAACAGCACAAACTGATTTGTGTTTTTCTAAAAAATTCTAGGTGTTGTCAAAGTCGATTATGGAGATGTGTCAGTCAGAAAAACGCTGAGAGAAAATCTGAAGTGTAAGCCCTTTTCTTGGTACCTTGAAAACATCTATCCGGACTCCCAGATCCCAAGACGCTATTACTCACTTGGTGAGGTATGAATTATTTATTTTGGTTGAATTATAAATGTATTTTGAAAATAGAGCAATATCTAAGGAGCTCAATCTTTTTTATGTTATGAACGAAATGCTTTCAGGGTATTTAAATAGATCTGTTTTAAACGACTTCTTATATATTACCAGGACCATAAAGATCTTTACCATTGAGATTTGTGAAAGTATGGAGATAGTTTAAGACTGAATAAATAATATTTTCTTGTTTCTTTATCAATGGCTCCAAAACTTTTTGATCCTATGGACCTTATATTCCTTTCTAAAAAATTTTAATTTAATTTTTATATTAAATTTATTGGGTTGACATTGGTTAATAAGAATACATAGGTTTCAAGTGGATCTTACACCCTTCAAATGTATGGTAAACTGCAAAGATCTTTTGTTGATGTGAGTTATAACAATATTTACTATATGGAAATTAAAGCTGATAACCTTAAGACCTATTCATTAATTCACTAAAAAATTTGTTATATGTTAATTTATATAACATTTTTGAAAATAATATGTATTTTCTAAAGTAAAAATCAAATGGTAAGAAGTTTAGCATTATATATAGTTTTATATGTTGCATTAATGTCTGGCCTAATAGAAGGTATTCTTAATCTCTGTTTTGCTATTCAATCTACTGTAATATCACACACCATGAAGTCTCTGGAAGACTCCTTGTACATTATGAGAAGTGACAGTGAAAACTGCAAGTAATACCTTAGTATTATTATTAAAATCCTATTGACTGCCCTAACTGATTTGGCTCAGTGGATAGAGCATCAACCTGTGGACTTGAAGATCCCGGGTTCAATTCCAGCCAAGGGCATGTATCTTGGTTGCGGGCACCTTCCCATTGGGAGGTGTGCAGGAAGCAGCTGATCAATGTTTCTCTCTCATTGATGTTTCTAGGTCTCTATCCCTCTCCCTTTCTCTCTGTAAAAAATCAATGAAATATATAAGAAAATAAATAAAATAAAATAAAATAAAATAAAATTGTATTGACTTTGTGGGCCAACTGATAACCATTTTGTTTCAATATATATATTATCTTTGCAAATATACAATTGTCTTTATCATAACTACACAAACACATATTCAGAATATATATTCAATTGTTCAAAGTAAGAATTATTCCTTTTTGAATTATATCTTCCTTATTGGTAATTTTCACCTAATGGGCATTAGATTTGGGAATAAAAACTAATATTGGTTGTAACTAAAGCATTTTAACAGTAATCATGTAATGCATTTGGGAAAGAATTATTAATTTTGTTCTTCAGTTGAAATTGGCATTTTTATAGGTAATATTAGGATATCTGAAAATTTATAGAATTTGAGCTAATACTTTTTTGATTCATTTGCAAAAAAAAATCTGTAACTTTATCCACACTGTCACCTTAATAGACACACATAATTTAGTTATGATTAATTAGAAAATAATTAAAGAAAAAAGAAAACTCAAACTGAATGGGTATGTAAATATCTCTCTATAGAATTTTTCAGTTTACAGATATTTAACCTTAATCTGAATAATGTAGTACAAAGATTTATATGTAGTAACACTGAATGTACCACTTTAGTCATTTAGTCCTGTGCTTCAGACAGTTTTATTCACTTATTTTGTTTATTTGCAGCACAGTTGTTGTTGCCACTGTTTTCAAATCTATATAATAAAAGCATACTATGATAAGTGTCCGACCAATCAGTGGGCCTTTTGGTTGACTGGTCAACCAGTCACTATGATGCACACTGACCACCAGGGGGCAGATGCTTCGACCGGTAAGTGAGCTTGCTGCTGGGGTCTGACCAATCAGGCAGGACTGGGCGAAAGGGACAGACACAGTGTGGAGCCCTCCCACAGTCCCTCAGTGGACCCCCATTGGGACTGGGTGAGATGGCTCCAATTGGCTCTGATCACCAGCCAGGCCAAGGGACCCAACCTGTGCACGAATTCATGCACCAGGCCTCTAGTATGTAATAAATCCCATGCAAGCACCAATGTCACAGCATTTATATTCAGTACATGACATATATGACAGTGCTTTTTAAACTCAAACAGTGTTTGCATGCCAGTTATTATATTCTAATTTACTGGAGATCCCCAGTAAAATAACTAATAGTCTCATTTTTTTACTGAAAAGTTTGCTTGAACAATCATGAGCCTGCCTGTACCCTTAGAAAAAGTGAGGGTTTTTTTATTCTTGTGCTAGAGTATTTCTCCTATTGTGGTCAGTGGACCCAGGTGACCAGTGAACATTGATTACTTTTTCTAAAAGGAGACATAACCAGAGCATATAACATGATCAGTGTGAGTAAAGAGGACATTTTGGAAATTCTCTAAGGCCACCAGGTAACTCCTGAGAAAGACTAGGGGCTCTGAAATGAGACCTCGATGTTTGCTTCAAAGTTAAACATCCAATTTTATGCTTTCCTGCACTACATCAAAGAAATCTAATTAATTGACTTCCTGAAAAACTAAAAATAGAGTTTAATGTGGGCAAATTGCTTGATACAACTTACTGATTTTGAATTAGCAATCTTCTGTAATGGATCAGATGGCCATATTTTAGTGTCTAGAAATAGTTAGGAAAGCTTTGAAAGAGAGATATTGTGCCTTTCTGGGTTTTTGAAACATATCCAGAAGAGGCAGTATGTCGTGTTGAAAACATCCGGGGCCTTGGAATCAAGCAGAAGAGGGTTGAAGTTCGGGCCCCACAGTTTACAGTTTGATTGGCACCAGGTGTCCTCTCCGGTACCTGTCAGCAGCACGAAGGTAATCATACAGGAGTATAGTGATGACTGAAGGTACAGGGAACTTAGCAATGTGCCTGGCAAGAAGTTGTAGCAGCACCAGTACAGTTATTGTAATTATTATCGATACCAGTTATTGATTTCCTACTATGTCAAACATTATTCTAGATGCTTTATTTCAATTATATCATTTAAAAATCACAACTCATGACTTGGGTTTTGTTATTATCTTCCATTTAATATGGAAACTGACATAGAAAAAGTATGTGATTGAGCTATGGGTCATAGAATTAGCTAGCTGTTGAAGTCAGATTCAAATACACGAATTTAGTATGACACTAAAGCTCATGTTTCTTATAACTAGAAGGATAAAATATATTACATTATTATATTTTATGTATTCAAAATGCTTTTATTACATAAGGGCTTAAGCTGGAACCAGTATTATATACTAAGGAAGTAAGTCAAATAAGGAAATACCTTTATTATTAAGCTATTTTACTGGGAGGAGGATGGCAAGAGAGAATCAAGAGACTCAGTAGAAATCAAAGGTGTCCTACATCAGGTATATTGGCAGGCTATGAACTGGTGTTTAAGAACCTAGCAAATTTAAAAATCTGTAAGATATAAGTTTTGAACTTTCTGGGATATTAATGCACTATAGTTTTCCACTTTAAAACCAACAATCCATTAACTGTTTCCATAGAAACAAAAGGACAAATTGAGCATTACTTCTCAATTCAATTTTGCATAGTCAAGTATACACAATTTAAGATGGACATGTTGATATTGAGTTTGAGATGATCTCTTAATGGACAAGTTATTTACTTAAAGATTTATATTTCTTATTGTCTGTCATTAACTATTATTAAAAGAATGTAAAAGCTATTTATGTAGGTACTATCTATCAAATAGAGCCTCAAAGTGATATCAAGCCAACAAAATTATGTCACTATAGAATATTCATATCTACTCAATTTCAAGTGAAATTTTTAAGATTTAACAATTTAATTTTCTTAAGTTTCAGTATTTCTCAAAGCCTCTATATATAGTATTTATTAAAATACATTTCATTTTCAAAATTGAGCTATCAGCTGTTAAAATGTGTATACATTTTTGGGAAGACCCTGTATTAATGTTGCCGTATACTGGTGAATATATCATTCCCTGTAGATTTTTTTTTTAACTTTCCTAGCTCTACTAGAAGATAGAGGCAAATATGCTATTTTTCCTTATAGATTGTCACCAAAATAATCATCAGTAGAATTACTGAGGTCAGATGGTTATATCTTAATTTCTTATGTTTTTATTTTATTCCGGTAATTGAAATATTACTTTACCCAGCTCATGAATTTCATGCAATTTTGAATGAGAAGTTAAAAGCTGTGCAATTGCTTTGAACTAAAACCTTTAAGTAGCTTAATGAAGCATGTGCCTTTTAGACTCAGTAAGGAGATCATAATGGGATAAGGAAGTCAAGCTCTGTACAGCATTACATTCTCTCTTAAGTAGTCATTTAGCT
The DNA here is from genome assembly GCA_004026665.1 of Murina feae. Taxonomy (NCBI): domain Eukaryota; kingdom Metazoa; phylum Chordata; class Mammalia; order Chiroptera; family Vespertilionidae; genus Murina; species Murina feae. Next base: position 14,447 of record PVJC01032906.1, read on the forward strand.
TATGTAGATGCAGCCTGCCAGGTCCTGATCTTGCACATATGAAGGGTAATTTAAGTTTAACATTGAAAAACGGCAATCTAACACAGTCATCTCTCACCCAAATTTTTGGCCTATGACAGGCCAGCATTTGGGGGAGGGGTTAGGATTGGGAGCTATATGAAGCACAAGTGTGCCAGAGGGAAGAAGAAAGAGGTGGGGATTTCTGGAGCCAAGTGACTTAACGACTTAACACCTATGGCTTAAAACTTGCAGTGGCTCTTTGCTTTGAGGATGTTTAGATATCTGTCTCTGCATTTTATATTACCTACTTGACCTCAGCATATCTTTTTCCCTCTTATATCTTTTCACCATAACCACTAGTTAAGGCATTGGCACGTATTGGTACTGTGTCCTTAAATATTGTTCAAGAGCAAATTTAAGTTGCTAAAAATAGAGATGTATGAAGCTGGCTGGCTGCAGGGATACAGGGTATAATCAGTTACTGCCAAATGCAGAAGCAAAAGCACTTAGAGTTTTATCCTCTCTGTTGGTAATCAGAAGATCAATCTATTTATAGATTCATAGTCTTCTTGACCTTTTAATAGGATAACCAGTAAGAAAGCCTAATTGTACATTGGTTACAGAAACGGGGGAATTCTCTCTGCTCATGATTATATTTCTGAAACTCTTTGGTACCAAAATAACTAATTTTCATGCCAGGCTAACTGAATATGCATATATACAGACAGGATAAATGCGTTACTCTTCATTAGAAGTTAACTTTAAAGAATGTTGGGCTGGTTGACTCACTTGTGAAAAAAATTGAGTTTATTATCTGAAAAATATTTTTAATATATTTTTATTAATTTTGGAGCGGAAGGAAGAGGGAGAGAAAAAGAGAAACATCAATAATGAGAATCATTGATCAACTGCCTCCTGCAAGCACCCCACTCGGAATGTAGCCTGCAACCCTGACTGGGAATTGAACTCTGACCTCATGGTTCATAGGTTGACATTCAGCCACTGAGCCACACTGGCCAGGCCTGAAAAATACTTTTAATTCATATTGCTGATAATTAGGCTAGAACAAGTTTTAACTTTATTACTCAGTTATATAGTGACACAAAACAGCTGCAACAAACTATATATATGCAAGTTAGACATACACTGAATTCTCCCAGTGTTTGTGTTGTTTGTTTTTGCTATTCACCAAAATAAATAAAATTGTTTAATTTCTTATGTTCTTTCTGGTGGAATGGGGTTAAGATATCACATACTCATGTTTTTTAAATTTCACAGTCATTAATCAAGGCATTCTAAATCAAAGTAAGCTTGGATTTGTTCAGCATATAGGTTTTGCACACATCCCTCCGATTTATTCACAATTTGGTAAAGAGAAAATATAGTTAAATGCCTCTTTTTAGAACTGGAGTTCTCATTGTTGCTTGCTATTAAGATCCAGCAGAGGGAGCAAGAGCTGGTGAGTAGAAACATGTAGAAAAAGGCTTGCTAACATAAAGAATGAATCCAAAGAATTTTCCAAATTTCTGAACTACGAGTGTACTATACTTTATGCAGATACAAGTCATAGAACAAACTCTATAAGGCGTTTCTAACAGATAGAGTTCTTCAGTGGTTGGTTGCCTAGATTTTTCTTAATGGCATGATCAAGCAATTGGTATTGTCAAGTACGAGTGTCAAGACCAGGATCTTTCCAGAAATTTCACTTCTTTGGTTATACAACATTCTTTGACTAAGGTCCCAGAATGTTCTTAGAAAGGTTTTGATTTTAAAAATCACACAGGATTACCCTAACTCTGATCCTTTGTATCTCAAAAGATGAGATACATGGTTTCAACTTTCTGGCATGCCAATATCTTATAATTTGCATGAAGATGTTCCTCCTAAGGATTGTCAGTACACACTAGTGACCATTTTTATATTTTGAAGAAAAATGTAGACAATCTCCATAGTATTGGGCTTACTAATTTGGAAACCATCTGAAATAAGCCAATCTGCCTTTGAGGTGTACACAAAATTTTTTAAAAATCTAGATATCACAGGCCTAGTGACATAAACTTTTCATATACTACCTGTATCCCTAAGATATGTTCCTCCTTTTTTTTTTTTAAGATGGGTATTGATAGCCTTGTTCCCTGATACTCTGTGCCCCACCCTGTTTGTATCTAATGTCATCCTGGCCATTGCCAGAAATCATTTACGTGACCTTAGCCCAGGGCACTCAACGTGAAAGAAAACCTTATTTTTAATCCTCTTCACATGGTCCTTGATCTGATCCTTGCCAGTTTTCGTATGTCTTGTTCCGTGTGGCTTCACCATTGTCTGGATCACCATTGTTGTTACCTTCACTTCTGGTCAACTGGAATCCAGTCCTCCCTTGCTCCTCCCAGGTCTCTCTTCTGATGAATTCTGCCTGACTCTCCAGATGTCAGGGTTGGGCAGCTCCCAAACTCAGAACTTTCAACTCCTGATTTGGGCAAATTGCTGAACTTCGCTGTATCTTGATGCTTTCATTTGTAATATGGGGGTAATCGGTTGGTTATAAATACTAAGTTAGCTATTATACAGAAATGCTTAGAATAGCACATGGGACATGCAATTACATAATTGCTAATTATTATTGCCGATGGATGGTATTGATGGTGGTGGTGGTACTCGTCTCTCCTGTCTCATTCTGACAGCTTCCCGAAGCCACTGGCTTCTGTCTATTCCTACTCTCCTAGATCCCATGTCCAGCCATCCTCATCAGACTTGAGTCAAGTTCTTATATTATATCGTCTGAGCATCTGCTACATTCTAAGGGATGATATTACTTGTCCAGAACAAACCACTCTATGGAAAAGTTAGAACATGTCAAAAGTAACAGGCTTCTTGTCTTGCAGTTCCCAAAATGAGTCTATTCTGGAATTCTGAAAAAAATCATGGCAGCAGTGTTATGGTGTCTGAATGTCCTTGAATTCCCCCATGAAAATAGAAGGAGCATAGAGAAGAGCAAAATAAAAAATTGATGACAATGTCGACAACAAAATTAGGTGGCAAGTTATTCTCACAAATCCCAAAACATGAGCTGTCAATTTTATGACCATATAATACTACAATCTTTGCAGTAGAAAGCGAAGGAAAGTAATGGGGTGTCAGATGGAAATGAGACCAGAATAACCCCCAAATTACTAATAAATACTCATGAGAATTTGATTCAGGGCAATCGGATAATAGTTCAAACTGGGAAAAGTGTTTTTATACAATCCATTTATAAGTTAGTGGAAAGTGTCCTTCCTAATGTCTGAAGGGTCTGAACACTGTGCTGTGAATTCTTAAAACTCACTAGTTAAAGGTTCCTCCCAGGATAAATTTGAGGGACTAAAGCCAGTGTGTTTCTTGTGTGAATGATTTTTAACACTGAGTGCTGGTGGAAAGTAAAGGAGGTTTTCATAGCAAAGCCATTCCTTTTCTACCCAGCAGGGATGTTTAGGGTAAGTGTTCCAGCTGTCCTTGACAGGAACTGTTTACCCAGGAGACATTTCTAATTTGACCAGTCTCCATCTCCTGTTCCTATACTTTTTAAAGAGCTGGAAAAAAACAAAACCAAACTGTCCCTTATTTTTTGAGATCTCCTAACTCTGTTCATTTCTTCTATTTTTGTCTGGACCACCCATTTCCTTTGTCCCTATTATCCCTACCTCCTCAATTTGGACATAATTTTGCTTCTTGGAGCTTATATCCTTTCCCTCTAATATCCACAGTGTGTGCATACTTTCTAATGAGTTGCTGCTTGGATTTCTTGATGAAAACATCCATAATCCTGCTTGAAATCTCAACCCATTAGACTACTGTGCTCAGTTTTTTCTAACCCTTACCAAGTGTGAATTCCAATCCCCACCGTTCTCAGTTGCCAACTTGGGCTTTAATGCAAATCATATCTTTTTTTTTTTTCCCCGATTCTAGGCACTATTACTTGACCATGGAGTTCTGTACCATATAGAAAAGCAAAATGTGTAAACCTAATCCATCTTCTCATTCATTCACCAATATGAATAAACATGTACCTAAGCCATAGATAACTTGTAGACATGTCCAAGTGATTTATGAGTGAACAGTAAAATATGCATGTTGCAATAAGAGTCAGAGATAAGAGTGGATAAGTATAACAAATCCATACTTGGGGTTGAGACTAGGGAAAAAAATGAAAACTCCATATATTAGAAAGGTTTTCTTCTCCTTTTTTGCATTCATTCATACATGATTTAGTAATTTTAGCATTTTAAAACTTGAATATATTTTGTATTTATATTTGGCTCAAATATGTATTAACTTTATATTAATTATGGGGCTAATGCAGTGTTTGATTGTAAACCAAGAATCTTTTGTTTTCAGTTAACAATTTAATCTTGCTTTTGAGGAATTTTTAATGTGAAATCACCATTTAGCCTTGTAATAGATTTTCTTAGGATCAACTGCTTTCTATCAACTTTGGCATTAGGAATGAAAAAAGATATATGACTATGTTTAGTTACAGAAATAAACAGCATAATTAATCTCCATCTCATCTAATAAAAGCATAATATTAAAATTAACCATTTCTTCGAGATGCCTAAGCCACGACCCCAGCCAATCAAAACGAAGGTATGCAAATTAGCCCACCCAAGATGGCAGAGGCCTCGCACCAAGGTCCAGCAGGGCAGACAGAAGACCACTGCCCCGGGATCCAGGCGGCAGTCCCAGGGTGGGGGGAGCAGCAAGCCGGCTGGAGGCTGGAAAGCAACGGATCTCAGGGCAGGCACTCGGAGGAACAAGCACAGGGACAGAAAGCACCGATTGATTTGAGTAGGAACTGAAATCGGGTGTGAGCAGGAACTAGCACAGGGACAGGAAGCTGTGGCAACCAGTTTGAGCAGGAACGAGCACAGGGACAGGAAGCAGCGCTATCAGTTTGAGCAGGAATGGTGATCAGGTTTGAGCAGGAACGAGCAAAGGGTCAGGAAGCAGCTGTGATCTTTTTGAGCAGGAAGGAGCACAAGGACAGAAAGCATCAGTGATGGAGTTTGAGCAGGAAGGAACACAGGGACAGGCAGCATCGGCAATGGAGTTTGAGCAGGCACCCTCACAGGGACAGGAAGCAGTGGTGATGGGGTTTGAGCAGGAATGAGCACAGGACAAGCAGCATCAGCGATGGAGTTTGAGCAGGAAGGAGCACAGGGACAGGCAGCATCGGCAATGGAGTTTGAGCAGGCACCCTCACAGGGACAGGAAGC
>PVJC01032907.1:0-19648 GCA_004026665.1 Murina feae
GCAAGACTTGCTTCAGTGGGGCTTTGATGCCCACTAAGTCTGCCCCATGAGTGCGTCCCTTATGAGTCAGGAGTTGTAGACTGGGTGGTCCGGCTCTTACCACTGGGTACACAGTCTCTTGGAACTCCAAGGAGGTGCTATTGTAGCTTCTGCCTTGGGCTTCCCACCCTTTTATATGCAAAAGCCTCTGCACACAGCTATGGTGGGGCGGGGCCTTGGGGAGTCTACAGGATAGAGCAACTAGCTATGGCTGATTCTCAGCCCTGCCCTAAGGGGCATGGGGTCGCAGTGAACCTTGGCACCACCAAGAGAAAGCCGCTCTGAAGATCCTCCCGTTGCCTAATGGTGCCAGACAGTCCAGATCCTCCCCATAAGATTCTGAGTCCCCAGAAAATTGCCTGGAACTGGAGATCAGAGCCATCGGGAGCTTGTGCCTTCCTCCGGTACAGAATGCTGCCAGCCCTTTCCGCCTGCCCCTTCGCACGCACCTCCATATCTCTGCACTTTATTTCCACACCTCCTCTGAGTCTCAGTCTCCTTCTAGTTGTAGAATTTCCACTCAGCCAGCCAGCCTTTGTTTCTGGGTGGTGTCCATTTTTTCTTTTCATTGTGGTTTTGAAATAGTTGTGCCCACTCGCAATTCCGGTGTTCACCTATGCCGCCATCTTGGTTTCTCCTCTGAATTAATTTATTATTCTAACCAATACCAATAGGAGGAAAGTGCAGCCTCTAAGATATATGTTTGAATTTCACTCATTCCTCATTGAATTCAGTGACTTCTTTGCCATATGGAATTGTTGGTTTGGAGTTCTATGTACAAAATTGTTTTTCTCAATTTTTTACTTCATATATGATTTAGTGCCCACTTGTACCATAACTTACCAGTTTAGTCTGCATTGTTCATATTCTCTACTAAATGTGGTCTTTAAATCTAAGCATTTAATTATGTATTAAGTAAAGTCTAGGTTGCAGTATCTTACAAATTTTCTGGTGTAAATACTCTCATCAACAGCACAGTTTTGCACGTTACACTGCCAAAATGATTCCATTGAACAAGTACGTAAGATATTTCAGTATACTTCATGTTATTTTTAGCATACTGATACAGTAGCCATGAATATGCTCAAGAACATTCATGAGTTATTGGAAAGTGACAAGTTTTAAACATTTTTAAAAGTTTGATATAAGTGTAATTGATTAAAAATATAATATTTGACCAAATATATATTTAAAATATGTTTTTATTAAAGAGGGGAAGGGAAAGAGATTGGAAAACATCAATGATGTGAGAGAATCATTGATCAGCTGCCTCCTGAAGACCTACACTGGGTATCATGGCTGCAACATGGGTATTTGCCCTGACACTAATCCCACTGTAACCTCCTGTTTCATATCTTGATCCTGAACCACTGAGGAACACCAGCGAGGATAAAACACACTTTTTAACGTGCACTTTTATTTTCCATGCATGCCTGCATCCCTGAAACTAAATCCGCCTCCCCCTTTTGGTGCTTCCTAATTGGCACATGAAATTACTGCTGTAAGGACATAATCTACCTTTGTAATAGCTTATTTCAAATATCTACTCTAATAAAAGAATAATATGGAAATTAACCATCTCTTTGAGACACTTAAGCCACGCCCACCAGCCAATCAGTGCAGCTGCATGCAAATTAACCCAGCCAAGATGACCTGCAGCCAAGGAGCAAGCAGTGTTGGGTGTGGCTGGGTGGCAGCGGGTTTGGGGCAGGAGGCTCAGAGCAGCAGAGCGGCGAGGGTGGGGCAGCAGGCCATGGGAGCCACTGCCTCCTGTCCCCCTACCCCCCTGCCAGGCTCAGGTTGGATGTAAACAGCGCAGGACAGAGGCCTGGAACTGAATGAGCTGGAGGCCGAGGGATTACGGACTCCAAGCGATTTCCTCGGGGATGGTACTGAAGTGCCTGGTTTTATTGAAAATTGGACCGTGTTAAACGGGATCAAATGAAGGAGACTTTCCAGTAGTCACCTGAGGCCTCTTCTCTGTAATTACCAGGATCCCCGCCTCGAAACCACCCATTGTTCATCCACTCGGAGAGCAACTCCTGGCGCAGGAGCAGAATGCAAAGCATGGCTTCCTCTGCTGTTCCCGCAGCGGTGGGTGCCCTCGGTGGGCTGTTAGGTGAATCATTACTGTAAAACGCACACACACACACACATATGCCTCGAATCTGGGACACGCGTGGGAGAGCAGCTACAGGACACGGTGCAAATCACCATGTGATTGTGGCCTCCACATTTCCTTCCCGGTAGATGGGCGTGGGCGGAAGTGTGGTAACTGGGTTGTGTGCCCCGTTCCCATGACAACCAGAGAAGCTGACCGAGCTGTCTGTCCACATGAGCTGCACAGGGGGTCCTGACTGCTCTGTGACAGGCACCTGTGAGCTCACCTGGCACCACACTGTTTCCCTCTACTCATGCTCACCACCACTAAGATGTGCGTTAGCGACCTGAGAGGGGCCCTGGCTGGGTTGGAGGTAGGCACCCTGTGGGCCCCAGAGCTCCGCTCCTGCAGCAGCGAGGAAACGTGGAGGTGGGCTCTTCCAGAAGGCAGGGTGGCCTTGGATGACTGCAGGGAGGTGCTGGGGGGGCGGGGCGGGTTGGGTCAGAGAACCTGGGAGAGCCCCGGCCTGCTGCTGCAGACTCACTGGCCTATCCCTCCTCGATCCAAGGAACCTCGCACAAGCCACAGGTATGGGCCCCACGTGTTTTGGGTGCATGCCAGGGAGTGGTAGGGATAGTTGTTTGGCCCTGGAGACCTTTCAGCGCCTCTCTAAGCACCTCTGTCCTCTTTGCCAGGCCTGACCCTCCTCCTCCCTGCTCCCTGAACCTGGGGAGGACTGTGCCCAAGGAAAAAGGCATTCCCGGGAGCAAAGTGGGAGTCTGAGGCCCATGGAGGATGCATCTGTCCCCCACGTATTTCATGGGGGAGGGGTTGAGGACATGGTGATCAGAGCAGAAGGCTCCCCTGCACCTTCTGTGCTGTCCACCGAGAGCTCCCTGCCCTGCGGCCTCTTTGCAGCTAGGCCCTGTTTCCCCTTCTAGCCCAGACCACGCAGGGCAGCCACTGAGCATGTGTGCAGCCCATGTGAGAGGGACAGAGAGAATGGGAGGGTGTGTGTATGTGTGTGTGCACATGAGAGACACAGAACATGGGAGGGGTGTATGTGTGCACGCACATGAGAGACAGAGCATAGGAGGGGTCTGGCGAGTGTGCATGCACTTTCCAGGCAAAAGCAAGCAGGAAGCACGCTAGAACATCTCTGTGTGTTAACATTCTCCTGTGACCCTTTTAAATAAATGAAATAGTTAAAACAAAGCCCATTTAGTTTTTATGCCTGTGATTCGTGGTGTCCATTCCAGTTAATCATGGTGATTTAAAAACATCTGTGGGGGCGGGGAAGGCTTGGCCGGCCTGCAAACTGCCATCAGCCCCTCACCCACACTGGCCAAGCACGCCAGCAGGTGGACATTCCCCGAGGGGTCCCAGACTGCGAGAGGACACAGGCCAGGCTAAGGGACACCCCCCCGCACCCCAGTGCACAAATTTTTGGACACCAGGCCCCTGGTATCCATATAAAGGAAACACAAAATATCATGAATTTTAGTTACTATCTCTCATCACAGGGGTTATAGTATCTACCTATTCAGGATACATTAGTTATTTTACTTAAAACCCATAATAAGTTTGGCCATGGCCAGATAGTTCAGTTCATTACTGCATCATCTCAATAATGACAAGGTGGCAGGTTCCATCCTCTGGGATGATACAAGAATCAAACAATGAATATAAAATTAGTGGAACAACGAATGATGTCTCTCCGTATTCTATCTCTCTCTAATCAATATATTGGGGGGGGGTGTTCCCACCAAATGTTTCAACACATGTGTATGCTATCACAGAACAGGGACCATGTGTTGAACCAGCCATAAGGTTTCTCATGTGGGCAGATACCACAGTGAGGTAGAGAACAAGAGGGGAGGGGTTCCTGCTATCAGTGTGGAGGGTGGGGATCTGGGGATGAGCTGCACAGTCACCCACAGGTAATTATGACATCTGTGCTCCCTGAGACTAAACCCTAAGGGGCTAGGAAAAGCTCTGGGCCTGGACATGGGCCTTGTGGTCTCAGCACCTTCCAGCCAGGAGTGGAGACTGAGCTATTTTGGATTCAGGTAGTAGAGGAGCCCAGTTCCCTCGCAGATGTTCCCGAGCAGCTTCTGATAATACAGGCCCTCAAATCAGCTCACCTGCCTCTGAGCAGCCCACACACTCCCCTGAGCCCCAGAGGCATTGTTGGAATCTCTATTTTTGCATTTAAAGGTAATTTTTTACTTTAATTTCATTAAAAATTTGACTGCCCGACCAGTCCTGTACAGGATTCTGTGTTTTCTCAATGGTGAGACCATTCTGCAATACAAGCATTTCCAGAAGGAGAGGCTTGGGCTGAACATGATATCACATTGGAGGGATGCATTACAGGTGGCCTCCACCCTCCATAAGTTTGACCTGTGCAGAGCAGACCCTTGCACCTGAAGTGAGGTGATGGAGCCTGGGCTCTAGGGTCAATGCTCTGTGGGATTGAGGTTGAAGGGGCAGAGAGTTTGGGTGTTGGAAGAGGATTGGTGATCGGGTTTCCTGCCAACATAGGAGGGAGTGTCCATTGTGTGTGTCCTATGACACTGAGTGGCCCCATTTGTGAGTGTGTGTGTGTGTGTGTGTGTGTGTGTTCCTCAGAGTATTGCCCACATCTACAGTGTGGATTAGTGTGAACCTGGATATAACGCCAGCACCTGAGTGCCCAGCAGTGGCTGGGAGTGTTCTGCCCCTGCGTGTTGCTGTGCTGGGGTTATCTGTATGTTTTTTTCTGAGTCTGTGCTTCCCCACAATGGGCAAGTGCATAGCAATCTCCAGAGAGGCGTTGTAGAGGCTCCTTCCTCTACATCAATATGTTCCTCTTCCCCACCCCCAGGTGATGCCCTTCTTCCCTTCCAGGCACCTGTTGTCCCTCTCCAGATCCCATCTCATGTGTGAAGGATGGATTAAACATATGGTCCATTCAGAGAATCCCAGGCTGTGGGAAGGTGGGGAGTTGAGGAGACTCTGATGACAGACAGGAGATATAGAGTGTGAACTGGGAACATTTGTGAACGACACTGGTCTTTGTGAAGGAGTTGGAGGATCCAGGATCCTTGCGAAGGAATATGAGGATGTATGGATGTGAGGGAAAGCAGAAAGGGAAGATTTCTAGGCTCTTAAGTCCCCACTGGTAACAGGGACTGGACATCCAGGAGAGGGTTCTCTTGCCATGTCAAAGCCAGGATGACAACTAATACAGGAAAGTGTGTGGGGATCCATGGAACATCACTTCTGGACTTCTGCCCTCTGATAATTAACTGGGTGTGCATGGCCCACCCGACACTGCAGTCAGGAGGTAGAATTAGGAGCAGTGTGGAGAACCATCCCACTACCCTTTAGCACAGGTTCATGCACACAACACATGGAAAGCACAGGATCACCATTCATGTTAATGTCAGCATTTTTCACCATCTTCCTCAGTGGGAGCTCTCACCAGGGTAATGCAAAAGATAAGGAGACTTGGAAGAAGGTACTAACTGATGTTAATTGAAAGAACAGGGATGCTGAGATGATCATAGTCCTGTCCCCTTCCCAGTAAACATTCTTAACATGTGGGTCTTCACTTTGACCTTATTAGGGGATTCCAGGCCGTCAGGGGTGTTCCCAAAGTCACATTCAGAATTGGTGTTGAGTTTGCTGCCCATGACATCTTACCAAACTCCTGTTTTGGTAAGTTCACTCCTTTGAGTCTTATAAGAGGTGGTTTGGGGCAGCTGGGGGACAAAATCCATCTTGATGAGGAGAAAGCGAACCATCCTCACTGATTACCACTGCCATTTCCTACCAGTCTCCACTCCTCCCCTTTGCCCTTGCACAGGCCAAAAGAGGTTGGCACCATATGTTCCCCTTAATGAGGCCCCTCAAGTATACCAGTTTCTTCTGCTGACCCCCTGAGGTTGGCTACAGCTCTGTAATGTGCTTTAACCACTGAAATGTGGTGGGAATGAAGTCTGTCACCACTAACAGAAGACTCTGGAACCACTGAGACTGATCACCCTCTCTGTCCATCTCTGATAATGTCAAAAGGTGTCTCCATGGTAGCTCCTCAATTATGCCAGTCCCTGTGGAACCGGGGTTGACATGTGGTATGAACAGGAAAGATGTCTTTTTTATGCTAAGCCATGAAAGCTTTGGGACTGCAGCAGCTGGCCCATCCCAATGGTTATGAAGTACCAACTCTACATTAGAAGCCAGACCTCTGTTGTTAGAGATACATGGGTTTCACTTCTAGCCTTGCCTTTTATTTACTCTACAATCAGGCAATCTACCTTGAGTCTCTGACGCTGATTTCCTATCTATAAGACAGATGTTTAAACCATATCTGGATGTTTAAACCATTACATGATTAATGCATGTAAAGCATTGAATCCAGGTCCCAGTACCTGTAGAAAACATTCAAACTGCTAGCTCCATAGCTTTACAATGTGTATTGCCTAAAAACATTCTAACAATGTATGGGATGACAAATTCTTGTCTTTTGTGTCTTTTCAAATTTTGTTTTTAAATAAATAGAATAGGATTATATATATTCTCTCATAGCCTGCATTTTGTTGTACTAATGTGATATTTTAATAATAAAATAAAATAAATCAACCTCAATAGGTTGAGCATGAGTCCAATCACAGAATTGTTTTCAGTTAGATTCCCAGTGACAGCACCAGTAGGTGGAGCATGCAAGCTCAGTCCTCAGTGTGGAGGCCTGCAGAAGCATTCTGAACGGTATTTCCCTGTTACTCTTTCACTTCGCTTCTCTTTAAAAGTCAATTAAAATATTACTGATAACCCTGGCCCGTTTGGTTCAGTGGCTAGAGCATCGGCCTGCGGACTGAAAGGTCCCAGGTTCGATTCCTGTCAAGGACATGTACCTTGATTGCGGGGACATCCCCGGTAGGAGGTGTTTCTCTCTCATCGATGTTTCTAACTCTCTATCCCTCTCCCTTTCTCTCTGTAAAAACCATCAATAAAATATATTTTAAAAAATATTATTTATGTAAATCCATTGATATTTGTGGGCTTCATGAATAATTACAGTAATAGTTTTCGCCTGAAGGAGCATTGAGCTTCATAGAAACTGAAATAATATCTTCAAACAGAAAGACAGTTTTAGACAATACTCCCCTAACCCTTTCTGCCAGCCACTGAAGCCTAACATTCTCATTTACCAGCATCAATCAGGCTCCCAGACAACAATATTCCCAGTTGTCAGTGAGTGACTGTGAGAGATGTTAGCTTGACACACAGGCAGGGCAGGAGAACAGTGCAAAACAAAAGCAGGTGGAACATAAGCAGGGGCAGACATGGCAGGCAAGCAGCCTAATCACAGACACCAGCCATGAAGCAATAATACAATGTTTCTGGACTCACAGTGGGAGGCATGTGAACTAGGGAGGCTCTGCAACAATAAGGTTAACTGAGGCATAGAAACAGAAAAAATTCAGGTTCCTTGCTGGGAAATAATAATAGAGGGAATGAATCAGGTGATGACAAGGATAGATAGAGAGCAGGCTTGTAGCAAATATATACCCCTAGATTAGAAAGCTTCATGGGCTACCTACTATTGTGGAACTCTTCCCATGCAGAGAGTCTGAATGCGTCAATTATTTTATCACACTTTTGCGGCAATCTTATGGTCTGTGATTTCACTCTTTGTCTTTGCAAAACAAGACTGCAGGAGAAATCCCGGCTTACAATTCCTGTTACAAATGGGATCCGAATTCCATCTACAAAGCTCAAAAAGTGTATTACACAAAAGGCAATGCACCTAATGATGGCTGTGTTTAGCCAATGAAAGCCAGAGGAGACACATGTTATCCAGGTGCACATGGTTAGGGTAGGACTTCCTGTGTCTCCACCTGGTGGTCAAGTTGACCTGTTTGGTTTGTGCACAGAGACAGAGGCTTCAGAGCACCAGGCCTCCCTTAAATCCAGGCATCAGAGGCAGTGTCACCTGTGCAGTGGTGTGTGTGAGGCTTGTTGAGCACAAACAGGCAGGGAATGGGGCTTCTGTGCCCCGCAGACTCCTGTCTGCTCACTCAGATTGGCTCCACCTCACCTGATGTAACTTTCCAGCCTGGGGTGTGGTCACCTCTCAGGTCCTGTATCCCAGGTCACCGCATGCAGAACAGTGAGTTGAATGTGGATGACAGGGTGTGATGGAGGAAGATGGTGACAGGGTGCAATGCCACTTTGTAAGGTCGTGGTAGTGTGACTAAATGAGGAGAATTTGGGAACCCAGGCCTTGTTTTGTGACTAAAGGCAACCAAGAAGATGAAACAAAGTTTTGCATGAAGAATTGTACTGTCATTCTCAGGAAACTGGAGCCATGGATGGTCCTGAACAAAAGAGGGACATTGTGTGAGGTAGGTTTCTAAACTTTTCCCAAAGCAGATCAGGAGAAGAACAAACTAGAAGAGAGAGGACAGAAGTTTGGGACAGGATGGAGAAGTCCTGTAAAAGATAAGGTACCTGGCAGGAGTGTGCATTGAGGATTGATTCCCGAAGTAATGTGATCATGTCAAGGACATGTTGCTCCGTTTGCTGGGCAAGGGTACTGAGCAGCCCGAGCCCATGGATCCTGGGTTGATGGCCAGGGTCTCAACACATCTTTTTTCCACAGATTTCTGCAGAAATGCTTAGGAGTACTGGATTATGAGCTGATTTCAGGGCCTCACACTCTTATGACCTCTAAAATAGCGGTACCCTGCGACTGTCTTACAGCTCTCCCAGTACTTGAACCTGGGGAAGCTGGAACCTCTTATTAATCTTTCTTGCATGCCACTTACTTTCAGACAATTGCATGAAAACTGTGTATTTTGTGGAACACACTTTAGAATTAGGTAATCCTCATGGCACCACAATCAATATTCATTTCCTTATCATTCTCTGTTTGCAGTTTTCTGTCAGAAAATGGAAGAAGAGGTGGCACCTTCTGAGCCGAGGGCATTTGTGGAAGGACAGTCATTGGTCAGGGCTTCTAACACAGCTACACCAGGCAGAGGCCCTTCTGTGTAAGCATTGTTTCTCAGTGTTAAAATATATCCTGCACCTGACTTAGTTAGACACTGCATACACTGTGTAGGAAGCATTTTTCAGGGATTCATGTGTGAAAGAATTCTCTTTGAGTGCAAATTCTCACCAGCAACAGAGGGATGCTAGTGAAGAGAAGCCCTGGAAAGAAGATGTGGGCAGAATTTCGTTTGAGTCCCAGATCAGCTTCTCCTTACCTTGAATGCCTTGAACCCAAATAAGGAGATTGAGGAAGACTTCTCAGTCATCTCATATCATCCCCAGCACCAGGAAACTCTTAACACTGAGGACCCACACTATGGCAGTGAGATTTCACAAGAATCTGTTGATGGAAATAGTATTCACCAGAGTGGTAAATGCGAAAACAGTGCCAGTCACAACCAGAAAGTTGCTGACCAGCAGGGTGTCTGCTCTGGAGAGGTGAATTATGAGTGTAAAAAATGTGGAAAAGTTTTTAGAAGAACCTTTAACCTAATTAGAAATAAGAGAATTTACACTGAATAAAAGCCCTAGAAGTGGTCTGGTTGTAGATTTTTTTTTTTTTTACTGAGAGCACTGCTCTCATTAAACACTGCAGAATTCACACTGGCAAAGAGCCATATGAATATACTGATTGGGGGAAGGCATTTAGTCAAGGTCTATCCTCAGTCAACATCACACCATTCACATGGGGGAAAAGAGTAGTGTAGTTAATGTAGAAATTCCTTCTCCCGAAGCTCTGATTTCACTTAACACCACAGAGTTCACCCTAGAGAAAACCCATATGTGTGTAGAGAATGTGGGATGTCCTTTCATCAAAATGTTCTCATCACTAACCACCACAGATTTCACCTTGGAAAGAAGCCATGTGAATGAATGTAGTGATTGTGGGAAGTATTTCAATCAAAGGTCTACCCTCATACAATACCACATAATTCACAGAAAAGATGTATGAGTTTAGTAAATGTGGGAAATATTTCAGCCACAGGTCTGACTTCAAGGATCACCAGCGAGTTCACACTAACAAAAAGCCATATTAATGTACTGGTTGTGAGAATTACTTCAGTCATAGCTCTGTCCTATTCAACATCATAGAATTCACACTGGAGAAAAGCTGTATGAGGGTAGAGAATGTGGGATGTCCTGTCATCAAAGCTCTCACTTCACTAAACACCACAGAGTTCACAGTGGAGAAAAGCTGAATGAATGTAGTGATTGTGGGAAGTCTTGCAATCGGAGGTCTCACTTGTCTGAACATCTGAGAGCTATCCCTGGGGACACACTGTTTAAATAGTGTGCGGTGGGATGTGTTTTAGATGTTATATTAACCCCTTAACCACAAGAGAGTTCACACTAGAGAAAATCTATGTGAGTGTAGTGATTGTGGAAGTCCTTTAACCAAGAATCTAAGTTCATGAAACACCACCGAGGTCATTCTGGG
The DNA here is from genome assembly GCA_004026665.1 of Murina feae. Classification (NCBI taxonomy): domain Eukaryota; kingdom Metazoa; phylum Chordata; class Mammalia; order Chiroptera; family Vespertilionidae; genus Murina; species Murina feae. Next base: position 10,620 of record PVJC01032907.1, read on the forward strand.
GGGAAAAAATCTCATGAGTGTGGTGAATGTAAGAAATCTTTTATCCACAAACCGAGCCTGCTTATATACCTGAGAGTTCACACTGGAGAAAATCTGAAATGTTCAGTGAATGCTTTATTTTTCTCCCTTGGAATAATAACACTGAAGGAGATTCCTTGTGGAACATTTACCTGAATTTAAATTCATTTGATTGGAACATACACTCTGCTAGATTCATCATAAGTTTCAGATGCAAGTGAGGCTTGTAGGAGCTGCATTGCTCTTGATAACATGCACAGACCTACTACCCCATTCATGTCACAGTATTTGTAGCTGAAGAGATTTCAACTGTAACCCCTGGCTCACTGAGACGTGTGCATCAGCCACAACCCTTGTGTGCTCAGGGGAAATGAATTCTGTGTTCTCAGTTGTTCTTGAGAAAATTATGATTACTCGGAGCTCTTGCCAGTATATTCATTCCTTTACCTCTGACTAGGGAGTGCAACTGATGCAGGCTTCATGCAGAGTACCCATCCTCAGCTAAAAACTGTTACCTCTGTCAGGGATATTGTGGTTCGCACATTAAACTGTGATGAATTGTTTCAGGTTTTATTTCACCAACTTACCAACCACTTGCTGTCCTCTGTTCTGCTTTATAATTTTTCAGTAAAGGTGTGTTTTATTTTATACCTTTAATTTTGGGGTTTATATTCACTGTCTGTGATGACTAGAAAGGAAAGTTGTGATCTGTCAGGCTGGAGAGGTGAGAAGATATAATGGCGTCCCAAACTTCCTGTGCTTTGGAAGGCACATATTATTGAAGGAAAATTCCTGTTTGTTCAATATTGGCTTTCTTTTAAATTGCTGCCAAGGCTTTAAACACTGTCTGAATGACTTTGTGGTTGTAATTTGAAGCCTGGTGCCTCTATTATTGGTGAGGTCAATGGTCACCCTGGAAAGGAGGCCTTGGTTGTGTTTCTATGGACAAAATTCATTACAGTCTCTGGTCAAATAGGTATTACATAATTCTCAACAATGTTTAGGAGAATTCGTCTCCACATACTGCAAAGGAGCCATGTGCAGTGACGTATAAATTTTTATACTCTGGTATCACTTTTTGTGTTACTCTGAGGTTTAAATCGAAGTACCACTGGGACATAAACACTTTACTCATAGTGAGGCAGAAAGATTGCATTGAATTAGATGAAAATTGCCTGTTATAAACCTATTCCACAAATGATCAGTGGTCTGTGACTTGTGTGATCTTTACATACAGACATTCTCAGGTCTTCCAAAATTTCCTGTGGCTGAATTCATGGGCAGAAAATATAATCTCACAGTTTTTTGGATTCCCTTGTCCATCCTGGGCATTCATCCTGGGCACTCCTGATCAGGCAAGATCTCAAAGCTAGAGGAAGGGTAATCCTGTACTCACTCCAAGGATATGTCTTTTGTAACCAGTCAGCATTTGTGTTGATTGTTATGGCAATAGTCTCCACTACTTTCAGGGCAAGGGATGGTGCCCACCCAACTGAAGTATAATGGCCACCGAAGCATTTATACTTGTATAATTATTGAAATAACCCTCATACAACAACTCTAAAACTACTTTACCAGACCCTGTATTTTCCTCCTGCCTTTTATAATCTGTTTTCTGCATTCCCCATCCCTAAATGCATTCATTGATTTTCCTTCCTTTACAAGACTAGTTCATGTTTTTCATAATATTGTAAGCACTATAAGGTGTCTATTATTTAACAAATATTGGTCTCTTTCATGCTGCACAGTTATTTTGAGATTAAACACTAATGCTTATGTGAAATGCTATTTTTTAAATAAATCTTTATTGTTCACATTATTACAGATGCTCTTTTTTTAACCCCCATAGCTCCCCTCCACCTGGTTCCCCCCACCCTGTGCCCTTACCCCCACCACTGTCTTCATCCATAGATGTAAGATATTTGTCCAGTCTCTTTCCATACCCCTCACACCCCGTCCCTCTGAGAATTGTCAGTTCATTCCCTTTCTATTCCATTATTTCTGTTCTATTCACCAGTTTATTCTTTTCATCAGATGTTTCTATTGATTTAATTGTTATATTCACTGGTTGATAGATATGTATTTGTTGTCAGTTTGTTGTTCATAATGTTTATTTTTACCTTTTTCTTCTTCTCCCTCTTCTTAAAGAATGCCCTTGAGCATTTCAAGTAATCCTGCTTTGGTGGTGATGAACTCCTTTAGCTTATTCTTGCATGTGAAGCTCTTTATTTGTCCATCAATTTTACATGATAGTTTTGCTGGGTAGGGTAATCTTGGTTGTAAGTTCTTGCCATTCATCACTTTGAATGTTTCTTGCCACTCCCTTCTGGCCTGCGTTGTTTCTGTTGAGAAATCAGCTGACAGTAGTGTGGCTACTTTCTTGTAGTTAACTAACTGTTATTTCTTTAAATAGACTTTCAGTATCTTGCTCTCTCTCTTCTTCTGGCACCCCTATAATTCTGATGTTGGTACACTTGAAGTTGTCCCAGAGGCTCCTTACACGATATTCATATTTTTGGATTCTGTTTTCTTTTTGCTTTTCCAGTTAGGTGTTTTTGGGTGCTTCTTCGTATTTCATATCTTTGACTTGATCCTTGTGATCCTCTCATCTGCTGTTGGGTCTCTGTATATTATTCTTTATTTCAGTAAGTGTATGCTTAATTTCTAGCTGGCCCTTTTTCATATCTTTGATAGTCTCATTACATTTATTGACAGTCTCCTGAAAATTCTTGAAAACCTTATAACCGTGATTTTGAACTCTATATCCAGTTATTTGCTTTCCTCCATTTCTGTCATTTGTGATCTGTTTCTTGGTCTCCACATTTTGCCTGCTTCCCTGCATTGATAGAGTAGCTTTCTGTGCTAGGTGTCCTACAGGGCCTAGTGATTCAGCCTCCGCAATCACCTGGGGTGGACACTCTTGGTGTACGCCTTTGAGGGCTGGGAGCACAGTCTTGTTGTAGTTAAGTCTTGATTTCTGTTGACATCACTTGGAGGAAATGACCTCCAAGCTTTTATCCTTGCTGTTTGGGGTTTGGAACTTTTGGCGTTTGTCCCAGCTACAGTCTGTTATGTTAGGCTGTAGGCAGACAGGCGAACAGCTTGGGTGGGGTTATAAATTGGGTGGGGTTGGGTCTCAGAATCACTGGGGCAGAGCAACCAGCAATGGCTGCCCCTCAGCTGGCTGCGTGGCTGCTCCCCATTTTGGCGTCTCCGCGCCCTGGATTCTGCGTGCCCCTGAGTCCCCTAGACTCGGAGCTCCACGTCAGTGATCACTGAAAATAGCTCTGCTAGAATGCCACTGTCGTCTTCTGCCCTGTTGCCAGATAGCCCACAAATGTTCAGTGCCACCCCGGAGCTTGTAAACCCTTCCAAGCCACAGACCCAGGTGCCGCCACCACCACCATTTCACCCGTGCCCCCACTGTTTCGTGCGCATCCGTACCTCTCTGTTTTCCTGCTGAGAACTTCTACTCAGTCTCAAGGCACTCCTTCTCTTGCCTTATAGTTGTAAAGCTTCCACTTTGTTCTGGAGGATGGCCATGTAGCTTTATAGTTGTATTTTTTAATGTGGTTGTGGGAGGCTGCACATTCAGGTATATGCCTTATGCCACCATCTTGGTTCTCCATGAAATGCTATTTTTATTGCTGAGTAGTATTGTGTTCTGTTTATAAACACTTTATCTATTAATCTGTCTATGGTTTTTGTTATTTCCTGGTATAGGGTATTATAAAGAAATTTTCCAAAAATATTGCATTTAGTTATTTATATAAATGTATGTTTTACTTATAAATGTTACAGTGTAGGTGCATGTTTTGCAGTTGAAGATATGCAAAACTATGATCTAAAAGGGTCATTCCCTTTGCCTTCCGAAACACGCAAAATAATGAAAAGTCTAGTTTTTCTTTATCCCTGTAAGCATGTGTGATGTTTAATATTTTTAAATTGTAGGCTCAAAAATCAGTATAGTGTTAACTTATTTTGTTTCAAATCCATTTCCGTAAAAATTTTTTATGGCGAGCATTTCTTTATGCACTTATTTACACTGTCTTTATCTCTTTTGTTGAAAGGTCTGGTCAGCAACTTTTGCAATTTTTAAAATGAATTTAGGATTTAAATGATAGGAGGACAGTTCAGCATCTAAGATATCTTTATTCGCTTCATTCATTCTTTAAGGACTCAATTGATTTCTTTACCATTTGGAACTATATGTTTTTAATGCTGGAAGCAAAATTGTTTTTCTCAAATTTTATCTCATGCACAATTTAATGCCCACTTGCATGATACACTTTTAAGTTAAACCTGCATTGCTAACATTCTCCACCATTCAATAATAAATTAAGTGAAGTGAAGTTTTGTAGTACTTGTCAGTTTTTCTGGGGGTAAATACTCTCATCATGATCAGTTTCAAAATGACAAAATGTTGGCACTGAGCATGGGCCTGCTAGCATATTTCAGTAGCACATCATTATATTTTATTTCCAACATGCTTATGCAGTAGGTACACATATACTAAAGCACATTCATGATAAAAGGTAAAATAATGAGAAATGACAATTTTTAATCATTTTAAGAACTCTGATGTAAGGGTAATTGATTTTAAATATACATTCAAAAATATATTTTATTCCAGCAGTACATCAGGCAGATCACACACGAGGACCAAGTAGGATTTATTCCAGGGATGCAAGGATGGTACAATATCCGCCAATCAATAAATGTGATACATCACATAAACAAATTGAGAGATAAAAACCACATAGTCATATCAATTGATGCAGAAAAATCATTTGACAAAAATCCAACACCGATTCTTGAAAAAAAAAAAAACTCTCTGCAAGGTAGGAATAGAAGGATCATACCTCAACATAATAAAATCCATATATGACAAACCCACAGCCAACATCATACTCAATGGACAAAAAACTAAAACCATTTCCCCTTAGAACAGGAACAAGACAAGGAAGCCCATTCTCACCACTCCTGTTTGACATAGTACTGGAAGTATTAGCCATTGTGATTAGACAAGAAGAAATAAAAGGCATCCAAATTGGGAAAGAAGAACGAAGACTGTCTTTATTTGCAGATGACATGATATTGTATATAAAAAAAACCTAAAAACTAGATCAAAATATTATTAGACTTAATAAATGAATTCGGCAAAGTAGCAGGATACAAAATTAACGCCAAGAAATATATGGCATTTCTATACACCAGTAGTGAGCTTACAGAAAGAGAGACTAAAAAAGCAATCGCATTTACCATCACACCACAAAAAGTAAGATACCTAAGAATAAACTTAACTAAAGAGATAAAAGACCTCCACTCAGATAACTATGGGACGTTGAAAAAAGAGATAGAGGAAGACATAAACAGATGGAAGAATAGACCATGTTCGTGGATTGGTAGAATCAATATCATTAAAATGTCCATAATACCCAGAGCAATTTATAAATTCAACGCACTCCCCATTAAAATACCGACGGCATATTTCACAGACCTAGAATGAACTCTCCAAAAATTCATCTGGAATAAAAAAAGACCCAGAAGCCACAGAGATCCCAAGAAAGAAGAACAAAGTAGGTGGGATCTCAATACCAGATTTCAAGCTGTATTACAAAGCCAATGTTCTCAAAACGGCCTGGTACTGGCACAAGAATAGACACATAGATCAATGGAATAGAATAGGGAACCTAGAAATCGATCCAAGCCAATATGCTCAATTAATATTTGACAAAAGAGGCAAGAACATACGATGGACTCTTCAATAAATGGTGTTGGGAAAATTGGACAGGTACATACAAAATATGAAACTAGATAACCAACTTACACCATACACAAAAATAAACTCAAAATGGATAAAGAACTTAAATGTAAGATGGGAAACCATAAAAATACTAGAGGAATACAAAGGCAACAAAATCTCAAACATATGCCAAAGCAATTTTTTCACTGATACAGCTACTAGTGCATTGAAAACTAAAGACAAAATAAACAAATGGGACTACATAAAAAAAAGCTTCTGCACAGCAAAAGAAACCAGCAAAAAAACGACAAGAAAGCCCACTGCATGGGAGAACATATTTGCCGATGTTATCACCAATAAAGGTTTAATCCCCAACATTTATAGGGAACTCATACAACTTAACAAAAGGAAGATAAACAATCTAATCTAAAAATGGTCAAAGGATCTAAGCAGACACTTTTCAAAGGGGGACATTCAGAAAGCCAAGAGACATATGAAAACATGCTCAAAGTCACTAATCATCCAAGAGATGCAAATCAAAACAACAATGAGGTACCATCTCACACCTGTAAGGATGGCTATCATCAACAAATCAACCAACGACAAGTGCTGGTGAGGATGCAGTGAAAAAGGAACACTCGTGCACTGCTATGGGAATGCAGACTGGTTCACCCACTATGGAAGACAGTATGGCGTTTCCTCAAAAACTTAAAAATGGAACTGCCATTTGACCCAGTGATTCCACTTCTAGGAATATATGCCAAGAAACCAGAAACATCAACCAGAAAGGATATATGTATCCCTATGTTCATAGTAGCGCAATTCACCATAGCTAAGATTTGGAAACATCCTAATTGCCCATCAACAGTTGAATGGATTAGAAAACAGTGGTACATCTACACAATGGAATACTAGGCTGCTGTAAAAAAAAGGAACTCTTACGATTTGCAACAGCATAGATGGAACTGGAGAGCATTATGCTAAGTGAAATAAGCCAATCAATGAAAGAAAAATAGCACATTGCATCACTCATTTACGGATAATAAAGACCATTATAAACTGACGAGCAAAAATAGATACAGAGGCAAAGCAGCACCGTACAGTCTATCAAACTACAGCAGGAAGGCCGGGGAGGGTTAGGGCGGTGGGGGGGTGGGGGAAGAAGAGATCAACCAAGGGACATTTATGCATGCATATAAGCATAACCAATGGACACAAAATATGGGGGGGTAGGGGAGGCTGGGAGAAGGTCAAGGGGGGAAATAAAGAGACATATATACTACTCTTTGTAATATTTTACGCAATAAAAAAATAAAAAATATATATTATATTGATTCCAGTGAGGAAGGGAAGGGGGATAGAGAGAGAAAAACATCAATGATGAGGGAGAATCACTGATAGGCTGCGTTATCCATACATCACAATATGAATCCACCAGTTGAGCATGTGTCCTGACCAGGAATTGATTAGTGACCTGCAGGGTCATAGTTTAACACTCAACCAAAAACAACACCAGCTGGGTGTTCCTCAGATTTTCAGGGATCCCACTCAACTTGCAACCAGCATAGCAATGAGCAAGGCAGCTTATCCTGGCCTCCTTTACTCTGAATGCCCAGTGAGCTAACAGCAGCCTCACTTGTGCTCATTTATTTCCCACAATGTTTCTAGAGAGTCAAAGGAGCCTGGCCTAATGTCTCTGCTGTTTACTGTTGTATTGTAAGGCCTACATTTTTCATTATCCCTAGCTTCAATTAATGTTCCCTCAACATCTTCTGAACTCATGTTGTGACTTGAAGTAATGAACTCAAACACTAGAGACCAAGGTGAGGTGAAACAGCTCCAGGCTACTGCCTGTTTCCGAACACAGTGATACCTGAGACATCTTCTACAAAACAGACCGAAACATGATTTTGCTTAAAGGACCTAGGAGAAAACGTGATGGTCCTCATTCAAATTGGTGGTGTTGAGTCAAATCAATTTTAAGACTATTCTTTTTTATTGATTTTTTAGAGAGACAGTGAGACAGAGAAACATAAATGATGTGAGAGAACCATCAATCAGCTGTCTCCTGAAAGCCCCCTACAAGGATGGGATCCCCCAACCTAGGCATGTGCCCTGACCTGGAATCCAACCAGAGATACCCTAGTTCATGGGTCCATGCCCAACCACTGAGGCATGCCCCATAGGTAAACTATCTTTTTAATTGTTGAATCTATTACAAATAGAGCCAATTTCCCCCATTCTCATCCCTCTTTGCCTCCCTCTACTCTGCTCCCAGGATTTCTAGGTGCTCAGCACATTATTGTCTACGTCCATGGACTATGCATATATTCATATACTTTAAAAAATATTTTTATTGATTTAAGAGAGAGGAAGGGAGGGGGAGAGATAAATTCATCAATGATGAGAGAAAAGCACTGGTTAGCTGCCTACTGTGTCCCCACCCTCACCCAATGGAGAACTGAACCTAAAACCCATGTACGTTCCCTAATCAGGAATAGAACCTTGACCTCATGGATCATAGGTCAACGCTCACCACTGAGTTTTAATATGTATTTTTGATCGTTGAAAATATTACAGATGTCTCCGATTTTCCCCTCTGCATAGATTCTTTGGGGGATCTTTCCCAGTTCTCCCCACATACCTCTGTCCTTGGCATTTGAGAAAACTACATTACCCAGAAATGATTGCGACCGCGAGGAGGAGCTAAAGTGCAATTTCTGTTAGTGCATCCGGTTAGGGCGGGACTTCCGCCTTCCTCCTCCTGGCGGGCATTTTGACCTCTTCAGTTTCTTCACAGATTCACAGGCTTCAGGACGCTGGTCCTGAGGAGGAGGAGGCCTGGGGGACAGCGAGCCTGCTGTGCGGGGTGTGTCTGAGGCTCCTTGAGCCCCAACAGCCCGAGATCGGGGTCCCCGTGCCTCCCGGACTCCTCTCTGCGCACAGCGTTCCCGCAGCCTGACCCCATTTACCCTCCAGCCTTGGGGACCAGCCTCTCAGGTCCCGCCGCCTAGGTCCCAGCGTTCAGAATGGTGAGTCCCTCGTGGGTGACACATGGTTGATGGAGGAAGAGGGTGAAAGGCTGCAGGGCCACCTTGTGAGGACGTGATGGTGCGACTGAGCAGGGAGGACTCGGAACCCGGGCCTGTTGTGGGTGTAAAGGCGACAAAGAGATGAGGGGAGGTTCTGCAGGAGGAGTTTTACTTTCACTCTCAGGACGCTGGGGCCACGGATGGTTGTGAAAAAAAGAGGGACATTTTCAGAA
>PVJC01032908.1:0-19661 GCA_004026665.1 Murina feae
AAATTGGTTTCTTTTGTTCTTCTTTTTCTTTTCTTTTTTTCGGCTTTCTGTTCTCTGCTCCTTGGTTGTGTGCCTGCTCAGCACTTGCTATGTAAGACCTTGCTGGCTTCATAGAAATTATGGAGCTTTGTAATGACATTTGCCAGCTAATGAAGCATATGTGAAATGTGTTTAAAATACTTTAGGGATGCTTTTTATTGAGATGACATTTTGTAAGTAAATCGATAAGGTCACGATGCCTCTTCAGCGTTAGTATTGTCTTGAGCTCCCTGTTCCTCTGAAGCACAGCAGATGGGCGGCTCTCTGTCAGGGCCGGCTGGATCTGTACATCCCTAAGGGCATTTCTGATGCTATGATTCTGCCCAGCTCCGATTACTGTGTAATAGATTAATGTCTTTGCTTCAGAACTGGAGTAACTGGAAAATATGTGTAATTGCAAGACATAAAGATTAATGATATTTTGTTAAATTATATCTTCTTAGCTTACATGTATTTTTTTTTTTTTTTTAGGTGAAAGGACTGGATGCACTTGTTAGGAATCTGCTCATTCTTGATGGTGAGTCAGTCTACTGCCTGACCTCGAAGCCTGTACTGCTGCTGTTAGCACGCATTATCTTAGTGAATGTGAGGCATAAACTGGCAGCACTTCAGGTAAGGGAAGACAAAGAGCCGGGAGATTCATCCCGAGGTGTGACTTTTGTGCTGTTTAGCATCAGACTTCAGGTGTGATGTCGATGATATCTTAACATATTTATTGTGTAAGTTGCCTTATAGGTATTTAATTTTAAAGCCTGATGAACATAAGCAAAAGCTTTCTCCCCTCATGATTTTCATCTAGTATAAAATGAAATTATATTGAACCTCTTTAATAGGATTTTAAGTATGTGTGAATGTAACATGTATGCATGCATATAAATGTTCATTCTCTGAATCTGAAATGTAGGTTTACTGGTAAAAATATCCTTCATAGTCTTTTATGAATTTCATGTAAGATATAATGAGAGCAATAGGCAGAGTTTAGCACGATCGATCACAGAGGATCTTAGTTCTGTTTCCTGGCTCACATCCAACCTTGTTTCATTATTTGGGTTGGGTTTAGTAGAGCATTTGTGGAGTATCTGACATGGTTTCCTTAAGTCATATGTAAATTAGTGAGAAGAAGCACTCAGACTCACAAAGCTTAACAGGCAGTAGTAGGAGGCAACAAAATCACAAGAAATAGGAAGAAAGTCTTTGGAGGTTTAGAGAAGGTGTCACCTGTGCTTTGTGCAGTCTCTGTTTTAACTCTGGAGTCTCTATAACTATTCAGCTTTGCATTGTGGTGTAAAAGCAGCTGGAGACTCTGTGCGAACGAATGGGTGTGACTGTGTTGTACCAATAAAGCTTTATTTATATTCACTCACATTTTAATTTTAGCCTCAGCAGGTGGCTCATTTGGTTGGAGTGTTGTCCTGTACACCAAAGATTGTAGGTTTGATTCCCAGTCAGGGCACATACCTAGGTTGTGGTTTCCATCGCCAGTTGGGCTATGTATGGGGAGACAACTGAACAGTGTTTCTCTCTCTCTCTGTTTTCACATGTTATAAAATGTTATCCTTCTTTTGTATTTTGCAATGATTTAAAAATGTAAAGCTGTTCTGACTCCTTGGGCTGCACAGATACTGGTGGTGGGCTGCATTTGGCCCATGGTCTACACCTTGCTTACTCCTGTTCTGATTGCTACAGCTTGGCGACTCAGACCCTGTATTGCCAATAGTGGATCTAAATTTTATGTGAAGTGTCTAAGTGCTGGCTGGAAAAATTTAAAAAACACAATGTTTCTGTAGCAAAACATAGTGTTGGTTTGTACTGTATGAGGGCTTGCTTTCATGAGCACTTTAGACGGAGAAGAGGCCAGAAGGGAAGTGATGTCTCTATCAACAAGTCCCAAGAGAGCCAGAGACTTATTTGGAATCAGTTGCTCTGGAAGGGTTTCTAATTGATGTGCTTCAACATGTCCTAGCAGATATAAGGTCTTATCATTGTTTTCTTAGCGACATTAGTTTGAATTAAAAAATGTTTCCCTAGTTGATCTGAGTTAAATGGTCCTATAGACCAGTGATCGCCAACCTTTCGAACCTCATGGACCACGAGTGACCACTGATTGGCGACCGCTGCTATAAACTAACTAGTAAGTACATGGCTTTGAAGAAAGTAGCAATAAGGATAAGGCTTCCAGATGGCAGAATTTTCTTTCTAGTGAGACTAATGGTCCTTAATGAGTGAATGAGACAATTTTAAGTTTTGTTGGTGATAAACTTTCATCAGCAAGTATGTTAAGCATCACTTGAATAAAGAAAGATACATGTACTATCAGCAACTAGCAGAACAAATGAGCATGTGGTCATACTTGGTTGGAAAGACAAGTTACTTGAATGTCTTGGGCTTGACACGTGCTTAACTTTGACTTCAGCTTTTAACCGTTTTCTTGTATGTCGCTGTGCAAAGCAAAGATCATTCTGTTCTAAAACCTGGCCTTTCATTCGAAACATTCGAGTTTTTTTCCTCTTTGGGTCTTGAATGCATTACTCTCTAAATGATGATGTTAAAAGTGACTTTAATAAATGAAGGTAAAATGATTACAAAGCACAACATACTTAGCCAAGTTAATTTTAATCTTTTAAATTAATTTTGAATAAGTTGGCTGCTAGGAAATGTATCAAGTTGTGTATTATTGCAGTATTATTTTTGTGCAGCTGTGAAAGATGATTTTCCCCTGCTCTCTAACTTGTGAAATAAGTAGACTGGTATTAGGAATATGTGAATGTGGAGTGAAGAGTCCTGCCTGGCTTTGGAATCACACCAGTTTGTCTGGCTCAGCCACTTAACAACGGTATGACCTTGTGCTAGTTAATTTCTCTGAATTCCAGTTCCCTTCTTGATAAGATGGAGAAAGTCAGCAAGCATTTACTGGGTGTCTGAGTACAGGAATGCCCCTGCCTTCTCGGGGGGTTACTGACTAATGTGACTTCTCCATCAGAACATTCCGTGGTAAGCCCTGTAATCAGGAGGCAGGATCTAGAAACCATCGAAAGCAAGGCTTCAAATCTCTTATTTACGAATGACTCAAATGTTCTATTAAGTAATTCTTGGCAAATAGAAAAAGGCACTTTTATTTTCTAGTAGAACATAAGTTATGTTCTATTTCTTTTGCACCCCGCTTCTAGATAAAAGATTTTTGGGTTAAGAATTAGTTTTACAGGTCTGATTTAAAAAATATGTATGTATATTTTAACTCATTTCAGAGAGGAAGGAAGAAGGATAGAGAGAGATAGAAACATCAATGTCTCATTGGGATTCTAGCCTGCAACCAGGGCATGTACTTGACTGGGAATCAAACTGTGAATTTCTGGTTGACAGGTCGATGCTCAACTACTGAGCCACACACCAGCTGGGCTAGATCTGATTTTTAAGAGTTCAGCATCTTTTGTTGTATGATTTTTTTTTTTTACAAAGGCAGTCTCTTCGAGTCTATCTAAATTCCCATATGTAGAAAAGGAAAGACTCTGCTGCCAAATCTGACTCACTTATGGTTTACAGAGGATAAGGGACAGATAATTGATGTGTATGCTGACTTCATTAGCTTTACTGATAGGAACAAAATGAGGCAACACCCAGGGAATTACAATAAAAATGATGTGAAACTTCTTTTTATTAGATAATCCTATCTTTCATTACATGGACGGAGGAAACTGCATTAATAATTAGAAAGCACTTTGTCATAGAGTCAAAATTCATTTGTGATTGTGTCATTGTTGCAACTGTTGTACTGTACAGCAGTTTAGAAGGGGAACCAGGCAGTTTTACCTCTTAATCAAATGCAGATGTTCAAGTAAAACTTGATAATTAAGCAGACCTCCCATTTGTAGCTATTGCTTTTTTATGAAAAGTAAAATTAATTTCTCACAGCTTTACACAATATAATTCAAAATAAGTTTTAATTTAGATGATCTAGTGCATGATCATGTTTATTGCTTTAATCTCTATATATGTAAGCCTAAGTGACTGTTAAGACCAATCAACCGAATGACTGGTCGACCAATCGTTGTGACATGCACTGACCACCAGGGGGCAGACGCTCAATGCAGGAGCTGCCCCCTAGTGGTCAGTACACTCCCACAGCCAAGGGCCAGCTGACCTTCCTTAGTCCCTCCCTTAGGCCTACTAGCCCCAATTGGCCCGGATTGGCAGCCAGGCTGAGGGATCCCACCCGGGCACGAATTGGTGCATTGGTCCTTTAATGTGTCTATAAAAAATAGAACTTCTACACAAGACGCACATTCATAGAGGAAGATGTAGAAGAATACGAGCCTTTGTCAAATGGATTTTTCTGAGAAAGAACGATGGCATTGGGGCAGCAGAAGACGTTCACTCTTCACCATGTTTGCTTGTGTATTGCTAGTTGTTGTTGTTTGTTGTTTTTCTTTTTCTTTTTTTGAATAAAGGTGTATTGATAAATAAGAACAAGCATCAGAGAAGAGAGAAAAAAACCACTGTGTTCTAAGCCTGTGAGTTAGTCAAGACAATGTATAAAATGCAGTCTTTACCCTCAAAAAATGTATGGACTAGGTAGAGTTGTACACTGGAAAAACAAGAGCTGTCCAATGTGGTCTAGCTTCTAGGAGCAGTGTAGAAGTTCAGAAGTGAGAGGCCAGAGTGCGTCACACTAGTGGGACAGGGCTTCATGGGAGAGGTTTCACAGGTGTGTGGAAGGGAATGTCCTGGTTTTGGACAATATCTGAATGAATCCAGTGTATTTCTTACTTGGTAGTTTGTGCAAAACACATTACTTTGGGGAAGATACAGAGATGAGTAAAACATGATTTCTCATCTTGTTGGGTAAATGGTAGACAATACCGAAAGCTAGGGGTGACATACAGGATCACAGTGGAGTGTGCTTGCTAAGGGAGGTACAAATATATGCTGGGAGTGTAAATGAAGGAAAATGTCTACCCTCCAACCCCCTAGGAGGTTCTTTTTTTAAATTTTATATTATTGATTTTAGAGAGAGAGGAAGGGAGAAGGAAAGAGAAATAGAAATATCGATCAGCTGCCTCCTGCAAGCCCCCTATTGGGGCCTGCAACCCAGGCATGTGCCTGGTTGGGAATCGAACCAATGACCTTTTGCTGCATGAGATCATGCTCAATCCACTGAGCCATACTGGCCAGCCTCCCCCTAAGAGGTTCTTTCGGGAGGCCTCCTAGAACTGTAGTGCTGACAGGAAAAGTGTGGTTGCAGCAGACATTTTAGTGGAGGAGGTGATGAGTTTGAAATGGTGTCAATAAGCCCAGTGGACTAAAAAGAACAGGTTTGAGAGAACAGAGGAGAGGGATGTTCTTGTGGAAGATGTAGAAGCGGATTTGAGTATTATTACTGAAGACATAGTCATAGCAGTGGATTGGGAAACTTATTGAGTAAGATCAGTTTCACAAATGTAAAAAAATTCATTTCAATTACTGTAAAAGAGATTTTTCCAAAGGGTCCCTTTATTTCAGCATACATGGTGCTTTCTTTTTCTAGAGCTTGCCTTGGTGGACTTTGAGGTGTGTGAATGTTCACCAGCAGTTGCTTGAGGAACGCTCACCTCAGCTTTTTGCTCTTGCTGAAGGTTGCATTGATCAAGGTATGTAGCAGGTTTTTATTGGATGTGGGCATGTAACTCCATTTTAATTTCTTGGCTGAGACATTCCTTTTTGGCTTAACCTTTGATAGGTAAGAGTGACTTTATTTGAGGTTGCTTCTTTTTCTTTTTTTCTGGAGGTGGCATATCAAATTATTAGGGTGTCAGATTATAGAATTTCTTTTATTTTTGCATTTTTTTAAAAAAAGGCAATCATTATCATTTATGTTATCTACTTAGAAGGAATGATCTAAGCAGGTCACCATGATTTTATCCTGAACTACTTAAAGGTATTTTAATATTTTCTCTGTTCTTTAATTGAAGAGGTCTTTCTACAAGAGCAAAAACAAGTGTAAGCTTCCTTTATTTAAAAATAATCTTTAACTCAGACTGGAGTAAATTGTACCAAATTGCATGCAGAGTAGGAAATTATTTATCCTATATCTTATTAAGTACATGAAGAAAAGCTGTTTTTTTTAAAACTTTTGGTGAAAAATACTTGTTATTGAGGATGACAATGGATAGAGACATTTTTTAAATTTTGTTTTATTATTCTTTAAAATTAAATTTTTGAAATTATTTTTTATTTTTCAATTACAGTTGACATATAATATTAATTTCAGGTGTACAACCACGTGATTAGACAAAGGTAGATCAGATACAGTAGACAGGACATTAATTTGTGCAGTAATAAATATAGTAAACTAGGTAATCACTTAAAACTAGTTTCTCAAGTTTTTATTTTGTTCTAGGACAGAAATACATAAGTATATGCTAACATTAGATAAAGTGAACCATCCATATATGATTCAATAAGGAAGATACTTGAATCTATAATACTATTTTGCCACAACTGCCAGCTAGAGCTCCTGTCTAATATAGTGACTACTAGCCACACGTGACTATTTAAAATAAAATGAAGTGAAATAAATGAATTAAAGACTTGAGTTCCTCAGTTTCACTGGCCACATTTCAAGTGCTCAGAGACCAGGTGGCGCTAATGGCTATCATTTTGGAGAGTGCAGCTATAGAATACGTCATCACCTATGACTTAGTGGACAGCACTGCTGTGGAGCAACAGAGATGGTGGGATAGGTCTGGTCCTTGTGCATGGCCCGCCCTCCAGTTACTTAAGGCCACCATCATTATCACTTCATATCCGAAAGATTGCACTTCCCCTGTAGGCTCTTTTTCGCCCTTTGTTTCTTGTCCATATACATCAGTACTTGATTGATTTTTCTAAATAGCAATTTCATCATGCCATGTTTTTAACAGGAAAAATTTTCAATTATTCCCAGTTTTATCTGTGCCTTTTTGTTGCCTGCCTTATTTGATATTTAGTAAAAATACATATATATATATATATATATATATATATATATTTTTTTTTTTTTTAAATATACTTTATTGATTTTTTACAGAGAGAAGGGGAGAGGGATAGAGAGTCAGAAACATCGATGAGAGAGAAACATCGATCAGCCGCCTCCTGCACACCCCCCACTGGGGATGTGCCCGCAACTAAGGTACATGCCCTTGACCGGAATCGAACCTGGGACCCTTGAGTCCGCAGGCTGATGCTCTATCCACCGAGCCAAACTGGTCAGGGCCATATATATTTTTTAATGCTTGCTGTGTTCCAGTCACTGCTAGGTGCTGGGGATGTCAGTGAACTCATTGGGAGAGGTGCTAGAATATGGAAAGAAAAAGACCTAAAAAAGGAAGGGAGGGAGGAAGGGAGGGAGGAAAGGAGGGAGGAAAGGAGGGAGGGAGGGAGGGAGGGAGGGAGGGAGGGAGGGAGGGAGGAAGGAAGGAAGGAAGGAAGGAAGGAAGGAAGGAAGGTAGATAAGGATGTGATTAGTCTAAACTTGAGAGATCAGCGAAGGCTTCACCAAGTGTTTGATGTTTGAATTGACTTTTTAATAACCAGTGAGAATTTATTAGGTGGAGAAGTTGGACAAGGTATACAATATGTACAAAGAGAGGCAGGGAGACTTGGAATGTCTGTGTTTGGGAATTGCAGGAGCAGATGTGAGGGGTTGTGTGTCAGGTTGAACTAGACCTTGGATCACTAGGACATTGGATTTCCATCTTGTTGGTGATAGCCATCAAAGGATTGCTAAATATCTGCTCATCCCAAGCCTTTCCTCCTCCTCTCATCTCTCAAGGTCCCTCTCTCTCTCTCAAGGGCCCCCTCCCTCCCTCCTCCCCTCCCTCCCCTAAGCTTCAAGGGTACTTTTTTTTGCCTGGATAACTCATTTCCTGAGCCCGTTCCTTCTATGGCTCACTTCTTTTACCTCTGTGTCTTTCTAAATAAACTTTCTCTTAGAGTTTGAAAAAAAATTTAACTTTGCAAAATGTTTCTATCTTTGACTTATACCTGTATCCGTCTCTTCTTAAACTGAAAGTCTTATTCCTAACAATGTTAACATAATTACTTGCTTTATTCTACATATTAAATGTTTCAATGGGGAAAGAATAGTCTTTTCATCAAATAGTGTCGAGGCTCCTGGGTAATTAAATCCAATTTTACAAGAATAAAATTGGACCCTTACCTTATATCATATACAAAGAGTTAAATCAAAATGGGTCAGATACCTGAATATAAGAGCTGAAACTATAAAGCTCTCAGGAGAAAATATAGGGGTAAATCGTCATGATTTGGCAATGGATTCTTAGATATCACATCAAAAGCTTGAGTAATGCCCTGGCTGGTTTGGCTCAGTGGATACAGTGTTGACCTGCAGACTGAAGAGTCCCTGGTCAAGGGCACATGCCCGGGTTGTGGGCTTGATCCCCAGTAGGGGGCATGCAGGAGGCAGCCAATCAATTATTCTTTCTCATCATTGATGTTTCTATCTCTCTCTCTCTGAAATCAATAAAAATGTATATATTTTTAAAAAGCTTGAGTAACAAAAGAAAAAAATAATTGAGACTTCTTTTTTTTTAACTTCAAGGGATGATGACTGTAGACTTCTTTAAAATTAAAAAAAGCTTTGCTTTTGAATTAAGAAAGTGAAAAGACAGTTCACAGAACAGGAGAAAATATTTGCAAATGACATATCTGATAAGGGACTTATCTATAATACTGGGTGGGGAAAAGGTATTTTTACAGTTGTTTCTTCTAGTTTAGGAACAGTCTCCTCTTTTTCAGTAGGATCATCTCCGTGTGGCAGGGAGAGCTCATTTACAGGTTAATCCACGCATAAGCTCTATAAATTCTCCACCCCTTCTTGGGAGCTTTGTTCACTTGGATGTGCTCAATTACCAGAGAAGCTACATCAAAACCCTTAATTCACCATTTCTCTTTGCATTTTTAAGCATGTGCAGCAAAGATTCAGCACTCTTTTTGGGTCACCATCCTATGTCCAGCCCCACTGTTTGGCCTGGGCATACCCACCAGCACCACCAGGGGAAGGACAGAATGGCACACGTTGCTTCTGTAAAGTGGCATCCTTCAGCTATTTGGTGGCTTTTTGGATATGCATACCCTGAAGGAAGGCACTGGGCAGTCTCATGAGTGTCCTTAAAGTGACCACGAACATTTGAACCTTTTGATTTGCATGCTTTTGTGGGGTTTTCTGGGTGAAGTGAGTACTGGACCATTTTCAGAAGTCATACCAGGCTGTTTTCGGGAAGAGCTCTCCCTTTCTTTTAAGGGAGAAATTCTACATTCTTTATGAGGAAATTGTAAGCTGATCTCTTCATCAGACTTTTTGTATTATTTAGCTCTTTATAGATTCAGTTGTACTTTGTATCAACACCTTGTGTTGTCATATTTTTTTAATAGCAGGGTGCAGTCAAGCACTCTAAAACAAGAAAGAACAGGGTTATGAATCATATCTTCTAGGATTGTTTGGAGTAAAGGAGGTAATGTATATAGTGTCTTTAGCTTCCTGCTTGGAACTTACAAGTACTCAGCAAATTTTACCTGTGAACTATTATATGAATTCCTTATCTTTCAGATTTAAATTCTTTAAGAGCAGGGCTAATGTAATATATACTTCACATATTATGAACTCAACATTTTACTCATTAATATAATTTTATTCTCATCATAGTTGTTAATGTTTGTCTTTTGTCTTGTAGTGATGAAGCTAGAGCATCTGTTTGAAGATGATTCAGGTCGATATTTGGCTATTCAGTTCCATCTGGAATGTGCATATATATTTTTATACTATTATGAATATAAAAAAGCAAAAGATCAGTTCAGTATTGCTAAAGACATCAGCAAATTACAAATTGATTTGACAGGTAAGACTTTATTTTTTGTGGCTGATTAATTTTTTTGATAAAACTAATATGTACATTGGCAATTTGGCTATATTGTTTGGTTGTATTTGATTTCCTATGTTCTATTCTTTGCTTTACAAAAATGGATTTTAAAGATTTTATTTTAAAAGTTCATAGTTTTACCACAAACTTGAAATTATGTGTGTGTGTGTGTGTATATATATATATATATATACACACATATACATATACATATACATATACATATACATATACATATACATTTGATTCCTGAAGATGCCCATTTATTTCCTAATCTAGTTAGACACATGCTAGTAGTATAGAAGCCAGGCAGGACACAAGGAACTTTCAACCCCTCCCTCCTGATTCCCAAGTTTGGTTTGGTCTTCCTACTTGCCCTTCCTTGTAAATGCCCACCTATGGTTTCTATCTGGCTTTTTTTGTCTCCCTTAAGACCAAATTTTTGACTGTTGATTAGATATTCATTCAGTGTCTTACAACACTATCTGGCATAGAGTAGGCACTCAATAAACATTTGCTGAATGAACAAGTAAATTACAGAATTTCTCCTAACCTCTGTGTTTCTTCTGAATACCAAATAAGAAACATTGGTTTCTTTTTATGTATCGCTCTGTCTCTAGTGTCTCACAATGTAATTGGCATTCAGTATTGAACACATTAATGACAGTCAGACATCATCACTTGATCACACTATTTATACCTGTTGAACTTGGGCTCAGTATACCTGACAGTGACTCCCAGTCTGTGAGTATTGAAATGATTGAACTTGTTATGTCCTCCATAGGCTGGGTCTAGATTATCTCTAAGATCCATTTTTAGCCTCCAAACTCTATATTTCTTATTGAGCTACGTAATAAAATCCTTCAGGTATATTTTGAGTTAAATATGACTTTGTGGCCTGTCTAGGATCCTAGCCATCTTTTATTACTATTTGTGTAGGGAAAATTATTAAATATCCAGTTTACAGTTTTTGGAACAATGGCCGTGTGCAAGTTGAGGTCATGTCTGTGTTTGAAAATATAGTTATATGTAATATAACTTGTGAGGTTAGTCTCAGAGATTATGATTTTGAATATTGTGGATTTAGGAGACTTTTTTTGGACCACTTGAAAAATTAATAACACAGTGCCACGTATGGTCAACTTTAACTGTTGATGTATTTATTGCCTAGTGTTCACAATTTTTTCCAAGTTAAGAGTGAAGAACTTAAAAAAATACAAATGTGGTGCTCACAAATATAAAAGGAGATTCAGGTTATTTTTCTGTCCAGCTGTAACCTTTACTATAAAAATTGTAAGCTGTGCTAGACCATCTCAGTGGCTATTTTTAGTGTAACATGTTTAAAAGGTTGATTGTGTAACTTAGAGCCAGACTCATAGCGGGACAAAGTCCAGACTTCTTAGACTGGCCTTTGTTATCAAGGATGTCTGTAATCTAACGCTTACCAGAAAATGGATGGGAGAGCTTGTTTCTCTTAAATGAAAAAGGGTTTGATGTCACCTGAAGCCAGATAGACTGGGGTTTAGAACCTGAACACCTAAGCTCCGGCTCTGATACTGAGAAAGTGACTGCATCTCAGAACCTCCGTGTTTTCATCTGTCACATGGAGGTGATAATACTTCTCCTCCCTACGGCACTTAATGAGTTACTCTTTGGAGGATGTGGATAGTGTGATGTGGAATCTACTGGCAGAAATCCTGGGTTTGAATTCTGGCCCCATGGCTTATTGGCTTTATAACTTTATAAGTCATTTACAATCATCACTGAAACTCAGGTTTCTCTTTGTGAAATGGAGAAACACCTTATAAACTCGAAAGCACTCTAAAAATTGCTCTTTATGATGAACAGTAGGTATGATCGACAAATCAATGAATATAATTTTATATTTTTTTCAGGCGCTTTGGGCAAAAGGACACGGTTCCAGGAAAATTATGTGGCGCAGCTTATTTTAGATGTAAGAAGGGAAGGGGATGCATTTTCAAATGGTGAATTAAGTCCAGCCCCGACTCCTCAGGAACATTTAACTAAGGTGAGGAAGATACTGAGTTATTTAATATATTTAAAAAGTATGTATATGTATATATACACATATATATGTATGTATAAATGTATTTTATTGGTTTTTAGAGAGAGAGGAAGGAAGAAGGATGGAGAGATAGAAACATTGATGAGAGAGAATCATTGATTGGCTGCCTCCTGCAAGCCACCCACTGGGAGTGAAGGTGCAACCAGAGCATGTGCCCTGATTGGGATTTAAACCATGACTTCCTGCTTCATAGGTCGATGTTCAACCACAGAGCTACGCTGATTGGGCTAAACTTTTCTTATTGAATTTATTGCAGTGACACTGGTTAATAAAATTATATAGGTTTCAGGTATACAATTCTATCATATATCATCTGTATATTGTATTGTGTTTACCAACACAATACGTCAGGTCTTCTTCCATCACCATTTATCCCCCTTGAACCCTTTTCCACTTCCCCCACCTCCCTTTCTCTCTGGCAGCTATCATACTGTTGTCTGTGTCCATAAGTCTTTCTTTTTTTTTTTTGCTTAATCTCTTAAGTGTGGCATTTAGAGAAAACTTACATATGTAGCTCCCTTTTAAAAATTGTGAAAGGCCTGTGTTGAAAATGGATGGCCACCAGGGTGTGCTGTGCACCTGCCATCCTGCCCTTTGAAGGGTGCTGGTCTGGAGGAAGAGGCATTGTTTCCTTGGAAACTAAGCAGCAGCCCAATTTCTGTGTTTCTTTCATCAATGGTTCTTGAAGGTTGCAGTACTGTTTCTTGAAATCTTGTAGAGAGAGCTGGGCCTATAGTTAGGATGAACCTGAGGATAAACAAGGAAAGGTGTTCTTTTGGGCTGTGTTGTAGCAGAGAACTATTTACCAATTAAGAGATTACCAGTTAAGAGGTTGACCTAGTCACAGATAGTTTTCAGCTTTCTTTGGGGTTCTGCCCAGCTCCACTGAATTCCTAAACTCTTCCTAGTTTTAGCTACTTTTACTGAATTACTAGGGGGCCAGTGTACGAATTTGTGCACCTTGAAAGAAACTGTGGGCTGCGAGGCTGCTGTAGGTGCAAGAGCGGATTTTGGCCCATCCTCCTTGGCCCCTGGTCCCCTGTCTTCCGGCAGCCCCACTTTCCCAGCCGCCACTCCCATGCACTGATGGCACTGGCCCCACTTGCACCCACTGACGGTGTCAAGTGATTGGGGTCGGCGCCAGCAGTGGGTGTCAGCAGGGCTGGCACCGTCTGCAGGTGCGAGTGGTGGCTGCTGCCCCAATTGTCCCTCAGGAGCAGGGGGAGGTGGAGAAGGTCTCGGGCGTTCAGGGCTGGCAGCTGCCGCTCACACCTGCTGATGGAGCTGAGTGATCGGGGCTGGTACCAGTCACTGGCAGTGGGTGCAGGCAGCAGCTCTAGTGCTGGCTGTAGGTGTGAGCAGGGCAGGCGCTGGCAGTGGGTGCCACCAGTGGGTGTGAGTGAGGCCAGCACTGGCAGGAGGTGTGAGTGCCGGGCAGGACCTTGGCGCACGGGAGCAAATAATTTTCAGTAACCACCAGAGGCTCGCCCTGATGACTGCAACTGGCACCCCACCTTGGTCTGGCGCCCGCTTGCCTGCTCTACCATCCAGCCTCAGCCAACGCCCGCCATATTCCACACACGCTCCCTGGTGGTCAGCACACGTCATAGTGACCGGTTGTTTGGTTGTTCCAGTTGTTCTGCCATTTTGCCTATTTGCATATTAGCCTTTATTATATAGGATTAGAAAAACAGTTTAAATCAAATTTGTTGAGGAAATATTTACATAAAATAATATATACCTATTTTAAATGTAAGTTTTGGTGAGTTCTGATAAATAGAGACACATGTAACCCCCACTGTAATCAAAATATAGAACCATTTCCATCATGCCAGAAAGTCCACACATTCCAACAATCACTTTCCCTCCCACTGATCTGTTTTCTGTCACAGACTAGAGCTGTTTTTCTAGAATTTCAAATAAATAGAATCATACAGTAAGGCTCTTGTGTCTGGTTTCTTTCACTTAGTATAATGTTTGAGAGTCATTGATATTTTGATAGCAATGGTTAGCTCCTGTTTATTGCTTAGTTGATGCTACAATGTGCTTATCCATTCCCCTGTTGGTGGACCATTGAGCTGTTTGTAGTTTTTAGCTATAAGGAATAAAACTGCTTGGAAGATTTGTGTGTAAGTCTTTGTGGGTACATATCTTTTTAATTCTCATGGGTGAATATCTAAGAATGGAATGACTAGGTTATGTGGTAAGTATATTTTTAACTTGGTGAAAAACTGCCAAATTGTTTTATATTCCCATCCCCAAAGTTTCAAGGCACCAGTTGCTCTACATCCTTACCAATGCTTGGTAATTTTTGCCATTCTTCTGAGCGTGTGTATCACATTGTAATTTTACTGTTTTTGATAATTAATTAAAAAACAATTATATTGAAATATTACTGTCATAATAAAAATTAACCTATTTTAATTGTATAGCTTGATGGGATGTGACAAATATATCTCATATATATGTCTTTTATATATATAAGGCTAAACGACTGGCATGTAGATCTGATGCGTAGTGACCACCACGGGGCCAGACTCTCAATGTAGGAGCTGCCGAGCTGTGAGCTGTGGTGACTTGGCAGCAGTGGTTCTTGGGTGACGCACCCCAGAACCAGAGAGGAGGGAGCCCGATTCCACCTTCGGCCAACGGTTATGTTGTTGCTGGGGCACTGTCGACCCAAATCTGGTTTACTGCACACTTGCATTTGCGTTTCACACCCTGTATGACAGCAACTTTGCAGAGTGCCCTCTTGCACTCTGGAACCCTTCAGGGGATGTCAGAGAGCAGGTTTCAGTCTGATTCCCACATGCCAGGCCAAGGGACCCCACCTGCCAGAGGGACCCTGCTCACTCCACAGATGCCCTTTGAGCCAGGACGCTGCCCCAGGTGCTGCCAGCCTGGGAGGGACTAGACTACAGGAGGTTGGCTCCAGGGTGTGTCCAGCTCGCTTTGCCCAGTCTCACTCCATTGGCCACCTTCTAATTAATTTCCTTTCAATGTGCATAAATCCATGCACCAGGTCACGTGTGTGTGTGCGCGCGCGCGCGCGCGCGCGCGCGCGCTAGAAGCCCAGTGCACGAAATTCTTGCAAGGTGGGGGTTGGTGTCCCTCAGCCCAGCCTGTACCCTCTCCAATATGGGACCACTCGGGATGTCCAACTGCTGGCAGTCAGACATCCTTCTTGCAATCCAGGACCATTGGCTCCTAACCACTCACCTGCCTGCCTGCCTGATTGCCCCTAACCATTCTGCCTGCCTTCCTAATCTCCTTAACAGCTCTCTCCTACCAGCCTGATCCCCCTAACTGCTCTCCCCTGCCAGCCTGATCCCCTTAACTACTCTCTCCTGCTGGCCTGATTGCCTCTAACTGCCTCTGCTTCAGCCTTGCCACCGTGGCTTTGTCTGGAAGGTTGTCTGGAAGATGTCTGGTTTAATTATCATATTACCCTTTTATTAGTGTAGATTTTATTAGTATAGTTATATACACTAGAGGCCCAATGCACAAAATTTATACATGGGTAGGGTCCCTAAGCCTAGCTGGTGGTCAGGGCCGATTGGGTCCTTCCGGCTGCTGGCTGGGGCCTCCCCTCCCCGGCTGCCAACTGGGCCCTCCCCTCCCTGGCTGCCAGCTGGGCCTTCTTCTGTTCTGCGCCGCCCCCTGGTGGTTAGCACATGTCATAGCAAGCAATCGAACTCCCAGTCTCCTGGTAGAATTCCTGAAGGGACACTTTGCATACCCCACACGCACAACCATTACAGTCATGATGTGTTTCACCACCCTAAAAGTTCTATCATGCCTTTTTCAATTAATCCCCATACCTCTGGCCCTAACAATCATTGATCTGCCTTCAGTGACTATAGATAGTTTGGCTTTTCTAGAATTTCATATGGAATCACACAGTATGTACTCTTTTGTATTTGGTCACTTGCTTAGCATGATGTTTTTGAATTTCTGTGGTTGTGTGTGTCATTCGTTTCTTTTATTGCTGGATATATGTATATTTAAAAATATTACCTGTTGACAGACATTTGAATTGTTTCCAGTTTGCAGCTATTACAGATAAAATTGCTGTTAACATCTAAATGCATGTATTTGTGAGGACATATTTTTTCATTTCTCATGGGGAACTATTTAAGAGTAGAATGGATAGTTCACGTGGTAAATGCAGGTTTGTTATAAGAAATTGGCAAACTGTTTTCTGTGGTAGTACCATTTTAAGAAAGTTCTAGATCTTTGTCAACATTTAGAATTGTCAATCTTTTAAATTTTATCCATTCTAATATGTGTGTACTAGTAGTTCATTCTCATTTTAATTAGTATTTCCATGTTGACTATTTTGTTCAGGATATTCTTGTGTGCTTCTTGGCTATTGGTATATCTTCTCTTACGAAGCATTTATACAAATCTTTTGTTCATTTTTATATCAGATTACCTTCTTATTTCTGGGTTGTAAGACTTCTCCATATTCTACACACAAGCCCCTTTTCAGATATTTCTTTTGTGAATATATTCTCTGAGTCTGTGGCTTGGCTTTTCATTTTCTTAACAATGTTTTCAAAGAGCAAAAGTTTTTAATTTGGTGATGTCCAACATATTAAGTTTTTCTCTGATAGTTCAGGTTTGTTTTTTGTTTTTTTATGTCTGCCTACCCCATTGTTGCAAAGCTTTTCTCCTAGGATTTCTTTTAGAAGTTTTTTACTGTTAGCTTCTACTTTAAGGTCTGTGATCAATTTTTGTATAGGGTATGAGATATAGGTGAGAGTCATATTTTTTTCCTAAATGTATATCCAGTTGTTCCAGAGTCATTTATTAAAAAGACTTTCGATTAAATCACCTGTGTACTTTGTTGAAAATCAGCTGACCATATAACGTGGATCTAAAATTTTAGACTCTATATTACATTCCATTCAGATATATAGGCGTCTTTATTCCAGTACCACACTGTCTTGGTTTTTAGTCATTCTTAAAATCAAGTATTCTATCAAGTCCTCTTGGTATTCAGATTTTATTCTTTTCAAACTGTTTTGCTACTCCAGATCCTGTTGAGAAAGAGTTGGGAGTTGATGTCTTAGTTTATACTATAGAGGCAGAGTAGGAAGAATACAGTAGGCTCAAGCAATGATAACTGTTATTCTCTATTGATATTGTCACTGCATTCCTGAAGTGTAGGTGGCCTGTCTTCTATTTCTACACAGTAAGTTGTCCTCAAATCAGTGTTTCAAGAGAAAGCCTGTTAACCATAGGTAGACATTGTATAGTTTTAAACAAGGTATTTTATCATTCCCTAGCAATCAATTGCATACAGTCTGTTGAATGAATTTAATTTTTGTTCTAAGTATTTTCTTTTGTATTCTGCCAGAATCTTGAGCTGAATGACGATACTGTTCTAAATGAGATAAAATTAGCTGATAGTGAACAGTATCAGATGCCCAACCTGTGTGCTGAAGAGCTGGCTGTTATCCTTGGAATCTGGTAAGTTAATGACTTGCTTGGTTACATTGAACACCTTGCATGTGGGTTCTCTTGTGTTGGGGAAATCTTTACTCAGGAGGTCCTGACAGTTCTGGGTGAAGAGGGTATCTTGTAATGCTGCTCAAGATCCAGAATAGTTGGGTGACCAATCAAAAGGTTAGAGATTAGAGACCTCAGGAATCTCTTGGGAGTTAGTATTCCCATCCTTCTCCTCCCTTCATAAGCAAAATATCTTTGGTTAGTTTTAGCTAGAAATAGACTCTTAATAAAATATTTAACATAGGTGAGAATGAGTATTTTGAACTTTGGGGATATTTATATCTCAAAAGGTAGGCTTATTTTTGAATACTGTAGAACCTTATGTGTGGTGGAAATAGTTTTTTATTTTATTTTTTCTATTTTGAAGTAATTTCACATTTGGAAAAAAGTTGCCAGGGCAAAGCATTGCAAGAATTTAAGAGAATCGTCTTCCAACTTGATACTCTATTACTGGAGTACTTTAGTGTGTGATTTCTGCAAGCAAGTATACTTTTGTACATTGTCACAGTACAGTCCTCAAAATCAGGAAAATAGCATTTTTATTTATTCTCCTTTAATATTCAGATTCCATGCAAGTTTGCCAGGGTCCCAGGAACTTCCTCTGTGGCATAGGAGCCTGTCTAGATGTGCGTTGCAGTTAGTTATTATCTCCTTAGTTTTGGTTGATCTGGAACAATTGCTTAGTTTTGCTTGGCTTTCATGATATTAACACTTTTGAAACTTAAAAGCCACTTATTTTGTAGATGTTCCCCCAGTTTCTTTTTTTCCTAGTAAAATAAATTAGTTGACATTTAGTACACTAAGCACGTTCTGTCAGTATTTTACTACTTTCTGTACTTATCTTTGGCAAACTCCTATCTGCATTTGTATATAATGTAGCATTTGTATATAATTTAGCATTTGTATATAATGTAGTAATTTTAAAATATGTGCCTTCAAATATATGAGATAGGTTTACTTTGCCTTTCAAAAATTATATTTCATTAGACACAACATACATTTTAGGAGTAATTTATCTTTTTTAAATTTAAAGCACAAATATGCAAAAGAATAATCCAGTGCATAAGTTAACTGAAGAGGAGTTGCTGGCATTTACATCGGTGAGTAACGTCTTCCTTCTTTCCATTTTCTTTTCTTATAGATTCTTTTGCCTCTGGTACATTCTTGCCTCGAATTGCTCACCTTGGGACAATGCCACTTAAGGAAATTAAGGGAACAAAAACCCATCGTTTTAGTTTCCAAGCTGCACCTGTCTTACTGCTGATTTAAACATAAGTATTTTTCTTTGTGCTTGCTTGGCTTTGAGGGCAGTGACGAAATATTTCTTGTTCATTTTTATTCCCAGAGCATTACCCAGAATAGGTGCTCAATAAATATTGAAATAGGTGCTCAATGTTGAATGAACGAATGAAGTAACAGAGCAAAAGTTTGAATTTTCACTCCAAAGCCTACCTAGTATACAGCTCTGTTGTAAAAACCAGGGTGATGCCTACCCGGGTGTGACGAGTAGAGGATTTCAGGGAGCTAGGAGCCAAACCAGGGAGCATGGGCTATAGAGGCTGGGGAGGGAGGTGGTGTCAAGAGCATGAGGGGTGCTTGCCAGCATTCCACAGTGCAGAGCAGTCAGGAGAAAAGGCTGTGGGCTTTGATAATTGGAGTGCATTACTTATCTCTAAGGACAGTTTCAGTGGACTATCTGGGTAGTCATTCTAGAAAATTAAGGAGGGAATGGGGTATGAGAAAATAAAGTTGATAAAGACCACAGTTGGAGAAAATGGCAGTGAAAAGAAAAGAGTAATAGATGTTTGAGGATTTGAGATCAAAGAAGGCGTTTCAAGAAGGGAAAGAGCACAGATGAAGGGGTCACTCAGTATCTTTTTAGCTTTAGGGAGAGAAAGAGGATACACACATCTTTTTTTTTTTTTTTTTCAATTTATCTTTATTGTTCAGATTATTACAGTTGTTCCTCTTTTTCCCCCCATAGCTCCCCTCCTCCCAATTCCCACCCCAACCTCTGACCTTGCCCCCCCATTGTCCTCATCCATAGGTGTACAATTATTGTCCAGTCTCTTCACGCATCCCCAACACCCTTAACCCCCGAAAATTGTCAGTCCACTCCCTTTCTATGC
>PVJC01032909.1:0-19719 GCA_004026665.1 Murina feae
TTTTTCCTGAACTTTAAAGCACGTCATCTTCCTTTGATCACTGGAATTGTCTTTCACTCAACCTTTCTAACATTTGCCTTTGCATAACCATTTTATACAAGGAGAGCATATTTTAAGTTTCAGATTTTTTTCCCCTTTCTAATGACCTTTCCTGGTGGTTTTCATCATTTCCTTTGCAAACTGCTTTTTACAGTGGTATGTTAGGCCATTCCTTTTATTTTATTTTATTTTTTTATTGATTAAGTAATTACATACGTGTCCTTATCCCCACATTACCCCCCACCCCCCCACTCATGCCCTCACCCCCCTTATTGTCTGTGTCCATTGAGGCCATTCCTTTTAAGACATTGTTTATAATATAACTGAATGCCCTGTAGATAGCATAGAAATGTTATAACATAAATTTGCCGACATGATACTCCTTATCTGTCACTTTCCTTTCTGCCTCTTTGTGGATGCACCATGAATTCCAATTGTTTTGTACATTGTTTTCTTATGTATTAATGTAACAGGGGTTCACCCTGTTCTCCAGTAGTTATATTCATGTGAAATAGTGTTGGCCCCAACTTTGAAAGCAGAGATGCTTACCCATTGATCTCTAAACCCGTAGGGATCTAATGAAATCTCTAAATGTTATATGAAATTTGGTTTTGTGGACATATGTAAATGTTTGTGGGTTCTACAGCACATGGAAAATTCCAAAGAGATTTCCTGATCTCTTTGACATAAAGATCCCCTGATGTAATATTTCTTCAGGAGCTACCTACTCATGTTATGAATGGAATGTCTGCTTTATCCCAATATTAATGTGCAAAACAACATTTTGTTGAGAAACTTTTGAAATGCTTTTCAAAAATCTAGATGGTTTATACTGGTTCTGTTTTGTCCACTGTCTGATTTAAGCCTTGAAGAAAGACATTTGTCTTTACATAAACTATTTGTCTTCTCAAACTTTTGTAAAGGGTTGGTAGGAAAGAAAAGTGATGTCTGAAGTAAGACCTGCCTCGTGTATAATTCCCAGGACTTCAGGAAAATCCTTGTGGATTCCTATTTGCAGTCTGTCACGATTTGCACTGAGGACAGGTTTCATGGTTAGGCAAAGAGGAGGTCTACAATTCTATCTTCACATATGTTCAGTGTCTTCAGAGCACTTGGTTAAAACTACCGACTTAACGATTGTTTGTTTATAGCTAGGTTGTTAAATAGGATTTGTTTTTACTTATATTTATTCTAAAAATGTTTAAATGTCTGATTTAGGACTTAGAGTGGAATTAAAATTTTCCGAATGATTTCAGCAATGAATAAAGTCACTGATTCCATCACTTTCTCTACTCTTTCTTATCCCTAAATAGCGCTTTGGTACTGTGTCACCAAAACTGGTTTCATTATTTTTCTGGCCAAGGTCATTTAATTGAGATTAAAATTGATTTTTGTGTTTCGAAGAGTTAGGATTAAGGTACATTTTTTTGCTTTGAAAGTACTCTTTGATGGAGTTGATGAGCACAGTTAATTGATGAAAAATATTTTTATTTGCCTGGGAATGGGCTGACTTTATATTATCCAGGCTTTCTGCTTTTGTGACTCACTTTCACCCTATATTATAGTTGGACGGAAGTTCACTTTGGAACCAAAATTAATAATTGACCTTGCTCTCAAAAAATCCTCGGGAAGTTTTCCGCGTGGCCCTCAGTGCAAACTAATGAGGCTACCATAATTAGGACCAAGTGGAAACAAAAGCTCTCTTAGTTAAACTAAATGTGGTTGTGTGTGTGAGAGAGAGAGAGGCAGCTGAAATGTGTGTGTGTGTGTGTGTGTGTGTGAGAGAGAGAGAGAGAGAGAGAGAGAGAGAGAGAGAGAGAGAGAGAGAAATAGAGAATCTATACTAAAAGAGTAATATGCTAATTAGACTGGGAAACCTTCCAGATGTCCTTCTGGACAAAATCGAGGGGTTGGCCGGCCTGCAAACCACCCCCAAAGAGCCCTCAGCCTCTTGCCCAGGCCTGCCACGCCCCTTTGCAGGGACCCTCACCCTGATAGGGGTGTGTCCAGCCTGCAAATGGCCCTCAGACCTCGCCCAGGCTGGCCTCACCCCCAAGGAACCTCCACCCTGATCCGTGACCCCCTTCAGGGTAGACCAGCTGGCCCCCACCTGTGCTCTAGGCCTCTATCTATACTAATAATCTATACTAATAAAAGGATAATATGCTAATTAGACTGGGAGATCTTCCGGACATCCTTCTGGACAAAGCCATAGTGATGGGGCCGAGGCAGAGTCAGTTATGGGTGATCAGGCCAGGAAGGAAAGGCAGTTGGGGGTGATCAGGCTGGCAGGGGTGGGGGGCAGTTGGGGGCGAGCAGGCTGGCAGGGGAGCAGTTGGGGGTGATCAGGCAGGCAGGCAGGCAGATGAATGTTTAGGAGCCAGCAGTCCCAGATTGGAAGAGGGATGTCAGACTGCTGTTTTAGGCCTGATCCTACATACACACCACCCAACACCCCCCCCCCCCCCCGTACATGAATTTTGTGCACTGGGCCACTAGTAGTGTTATAAAAGAAAGACATGCTGTTCATCTTCAGTGAACCATTTATTGAGTTCTGTTGTTCTATTATTATGGCTTATTTTCTTGCCATATCCTATAAAATGGAGACTGACATTGTCAATTTACAGTTGGGGAAAATTGCAGAAAGATTAGCTGAGCTGTGCAAGGTCATGTAGCTAGTGAGGAACAGATCTAAGATACCAGATACCCTGTCCCACATCCATATGCTTCTCCAATGTTGTTTTACAACTTCGCCTAAGCAGAAAACAGCTTGGGGGCTAGTGGTGTAGGGAAGAGAGAGAGTGACTGACTGTCTTTACTCGCAGCTTCCAACTGTTAATAATATTTTAAGAAGTCCATGGAAATAAGGAAATTCATCTCAATAGGTATCAACTGCTATTTGACATGTAGCTAGTACCCTTACAAGGGACATGGCAAATGAGCCAAACTCAGTCTTCGTTCTTTAAATCACCTGTTTTTAGAAACATGGCCTTTGTCTTCCATTATAATTTGCACTGTTCTTCTAAAGGGGATTGAGTGTCATGACTCATATCTTAATCTTCATCAGTGTCTACAGTGGGAATATATGGCAAAATCTTATTCTGATATGGGAAAATGTTTTTGTGTATTAAAAACTACTTGTTTCCTTTCAGATATCTTCAAGTACATCCCACCCCGAAGCTCCTTCAAAACAATGTCAAGCATCAGCCTTGTTTCAGTTTGCAGAGGTATGGCCTTCTTCTTCTCTTCTTTTAAAATACTTGTAGGGCTCAGAAAACTTACTGAACTCGGGGAAATTTTGGAGTGAAGTTTTAATAATGTATAGCGAACTCTAGGTGTGCCTCTTCCCATTCCTGACATAATACACATAACTGAATACTTACTGTTTTTTGCTGTCTTTGCTGTAATTGTAGTCAGATCAGCCCCATATAGTATACCAATTTTGTAACCACTCATTAAGGAGTTCATCCAGAATAAGCACTTTCTAGTAATTCTTTATTTCATTTTTGCCTTGTTTTTAATTAATTTTTAAAGCTTGGAAAAACTGCTGTCAACATGAACGCCATAGGATTCCAATTAAAAATTTTCCTAATAGTGAAATTCAGCCCTTAAGTTAAAATGCTGTAATTCATGAATAACTCTCACAGCAATGCAGTAGGGATTCTGACCTGTGAAATCGTCAGTGATTAGTTTTCACTGTGGTATAGCTTCAGCCAGTGTTTTCATTAATCCCAGGCTTGGGTCTAGTCAGCTCTTGCAGGATCTTGGATTTCTTTTATTTGTCAACCAGAGACAGAACACACACTAGAGAGCATTTTTTTTGGTAGATATGATTAGGAGGCAAATATGATATGCTTGATATGGCCACAAGGCCCTGGCTTCCTCCATAGGCTCGTTTTCAATGAACTCTATATGACAGATCATAAAATGTATATAGTTCTTGAAAATAAGATGCTGTTTTCCTTTATATTAATTCCAGTATAAAGCATATCATAAACTGATCAGTCCCATATGGAGTTGAGAGAAAATGACAAGCAGGACTTTTCTGTTTAGTATTGGTGTTTTAAGTCACTTTGATTCATTGAATAGCATGCTGCATAAGTGAAATATAAAATGATATCCTTTTGCCAGAATAAAACCCGACATCTTACTTTGAAAATGATAAAAATTGCTTTCAGCCCTTAAGTTAAAAGCTGCTTCTTCTTGGGACAGTTGTGCCAACCCCTGTGACTCTATATCACAGTTGGCCTGCTCATCTCTTCGGTCTCACTTTAGCTGTTGAGGGCGATGCAATGAAAATGGTAAAAACAGTATCAAATGTTATTATTTCATTAAGAATCTGCTTGATGAATCTGAATAAATTAAGATTTTATTATAATTTGTCATTAGGATAGTCTGTTTTCTAAATTTATCTTTAATCTTGATACCTGAGTGAATCCCATCCAACTTTTTAGAAACACATCCTCCAAAACAGAATGTATTTGCCACATATTGTGTTTGGTTAAATTCTGCACTCCAGCATGAATTTTAGAAAGGCAGTGGCTCATCTTTGACACCTTACCTACCAAGAGTATTCAACTTCACATGTAATTCGGGATATGTCAGCGGGTGCTGGTGCATTTCTAACAGCCACCACCACAGAGAGTGTGATCATTATTTGAGCGATACCATCATTAGATTTATTAGGAGCTCCTGGAGCCCTGGGCAGCTCTGAAGGACAGTTTGATGGTGTAACAGCCTGTGTCCTGTGACTCTGGAGGACCAGATTTTGTGCCACTCAACGGCAAGTCAGTTTTTCCTTACTGCTCAGTGTATACATTCCTGCAAGCGTGAGGAGGTCCTCCTGACTTGGACGTTGTGCAAGGAGACATTTCCTTGCACAGATGTCTTCTCAGTAGAACTTGTCTCCTGAGGGCTTCATTATTTTGGCCATGGGATATATAGAAGATTGAGGAAGCTTAAAAAAATTGTTTTGGAAACTTATTAGGTGTTGTTTCAAGACATCGTAATGGAGGAAGCCATGACCATATTCTCTGCTCCATGGCTGACTCTTGCAAAGTGTTTCCCCTAAGGTCAAAAGCAGTTTTCCCTCCCAACTCAGTATATTATTTTTCCCAGTTATATTTTGCTTAATTGGATAATGTGAGCATTTTAATTCCTAAGCAAATTAAACAAGTTATAACATACCTGGTTATTGAGTAAATGTTATATGTGATTATGTGAGATAAGTACTTGATTCTCTCTAACATGTAACTTCTCTATCATTTTTCTCCACTGACCCAAGAAAACCCTAAGTAAGGTTCAGTTTCTTAGGACCTTATGAGTTGACCTTTTTGTCAGCCTAACACTGTGCTGGTTTATTTAAATCTAAACAAGACTTAACTAGGTGAACTATGAGCTTGTATATTGCAGAAATAGAATAAGCTGTAATTAATGTGATTACCGTATTTTCTGGTGTATAAAACAACTTTTTAACCCAGGAAAATCTTCTCAAAAGTCGAGACAAAACTGCTGAAATGGTAGAAATGGTAGAGGGAGAAAGTAGAAGAGGTAGTTGGGTCACTTCTCTCACTAGCCTTTTCGTTATTTGAGAAGATTTTTGAGATTTTCCTGGGTTAAAAAGTCATCTTATACGCCGGAAAATACGGTATATCCCTAAAGCTCTTATAATTACTTCATAAAACACCTATCACCTTTGAGAAAACACAGAGACTCTAGTAATTCTTGTTTTAATTAGTCTTAGTAGAGGTTCTAAAACTTTAAATAACACCAGAGTCACCCTCAAGTAAGTCATTTTCATCACAGATTGCTGAGCCCCACCCCCAAAGTTTCTGACTTATTGTATTAGGGCCTGGATTAGGGCCTGAGAATTTGCATTTCCAAAAAGTTTACTATCAGGAAATAAGAGTTTGAGGCCATTGCTCTATAATTTAAAAATTTTACCAAAAGCTGTTTATTCATCATTATTAAGGCACTTACTAGTATTTCTGGGACCTCTTAGGGAAAGGAATAAGTGAGGAAGGGATGAATGTGTAACAGAAAATTTCCCTGTTAGCCACTTTATACCCGATCCCTTTTCATAGGGATTCTCACTCCTATTACATATACTTTTATTTTAAAAAGTTTTTTTAATATAATTTAGAAATCAATTTACTGTTTTAAAGTGTTTAACTATAATATGATTTTAAGATCAGGCTTATAAAATTCTTAGAGACTATTCCTGCTAATTTAATTTGCAGTTGTCGGTAACTCCAGGAAGAGATTAGCTAGATCTTCTCTTGGCAATGAGTCATTTATTGTGCAACATCATTATCCTAGAAACACATCTTTTAAAGAAACTATGAGCCTTGGGCATTTCTTTAAATTGAAAATGTTTTTCTTTCATAATAAATCCTAAGTCTCTGCCTTTCAAGCTGAGAAACATATTTTTTCTTCTTAACCAAACCTGGTAAGTTTTAATATTGAGGTTAACCTATACAGAGCCATGAAACTGAGTGAAGAACATTTTTGCTTGAAGGTTTAACTGAATACTTACATTTAAAAGGAGAAAATATGTCTGCTCTATAAGATCTAGAAAGAAATAATAGAGTACAGAACCTGCTCTTCCCTGTCTCCCGTTCCTTATTGACACTCAAATTCACTCAGATTTAACCCAGCCCATGTGAAGAGCCATCACTGTTTGCAGGCCCCTTATCATTAAATTGGTTAGAATGAGTTTCCTAGCTGCATCTTTCACTGTTTACAGGTAAAGTAACACATCTGTCACTTTTTAGATCTCATTTACTGAAGACTAATGACCAAATGCAAAGCCAGAAGGGAGCTCTTGTCTCCCATTATTTAACAAATCTGAAAGCCATGACCATATTCTCTGCTCTGACTGACTCTTACACCTAGAGCATATCTTTACATTGAAAAATTACATATTTACTTGGAAGACAAAGAGCTAATCTGGATGACTTAGACAAATAGATTTGAATATTAAAAGGTATTTTCTTTGCCAATATAAATACACCAAGTTTAAGTCATTATCACAAGTGAATATATGCAACAGGGGCAAATTTAAGGCATTTGTTTTCATGATGAAATTCTCAGTGTATTACAGAACGTTGCATTTGAAGAAAACTCCATATACTCACACTGCAGCTATTCACAAGTGAATATATGCAACAGGGGCAAATTTAAGGCATTTGTTTTCATGATGAAATTCTCAGTGTATTACAGAACGTTGCATTTGAAGAAAACTCCATATACTCACACTGCAGCTATTCAGCGTGAGAATATTATATGTTTTATTGGAAGCATTCATACTTCTTTAGGGTAAGGTAGACCAGTCATCTCATTTTGTTCATTTTTCTTTGATTCAGTTATTCAGTTATTATTGGTCATTTTCTTACAGGGTACAATGTTTATGGTACACCTTGTAATTGCAGACTTCCACCATTACCTAATTGGCTCTTTTTATCTTTACCACCTGTATTCCCATACCTCAAGCCAGCTATAAAATTAGGAGATTAACAATCCAGGGTGAGAATTTTTCTTAGCACTTTTGCTGTGCCTCATTATTACACCTAACCTTTTTTTAAAAAAAAAATCAAAATCAAAACATTACATAATAACCAGAGAAGAGACTACAGTGGAGTTAACAGCACCATCAATTCAAGGAAAATAAAAAGCAAAGCCAGGAACATACTATGCACTATGGCTCCCTAGTGCCTTCTACCCTGGAGTGTAGCAACATGCACTCCTACCACTAGCTGACCAGTCATTGAAACATTGAAAAACATATATTAACTATATTGTTCTTACTTGAAAGGATATGTGTGTCTTAAATAGGAAGAAAAACACAAATAAAAAATAAAAAATGGGGGGTGGGACAGGGAATGAAGTGGTATAACATGTAACAAATGGTCATTGTATAAGCTATGCTTATAATTGAAACCTTCAGAGTAGATGAGATTACGAAGAGAATCCTGAATAAGTAAAAAGAGAGGGGATCTTAAGACAAAACCATAAGGGATCACTATAGAGGGAGAGCCAGCAAAGGAGAACAACAGAGAGTGGCGTGAGAGTAGGAGAACAAGCACCCTGCAGTGATAGAAGGCCAGGGAGGAGTTCTTCAGAGAAGGACCAGCCTGTGAATGCTGCAGAGAAATAGAAGGCTGCAGCCATGGACATTAACTGATGTTTGCTTTTTCAGTCCCCACCCCAATTAATAAGCCAGACATTTTTAGAAAACATATCTTGTCACTAAAACATTCCATGAAAATATTTTTTAAAAATATGTTTTTATTGATTTCAGAGAGGAAGGGAGAGGAAGAGAGAGATAGAAACATAAATGATGAGAGAGAATCATTGATCGGCTGCCTTCCTGCGTACCTCCTACTGGGGATCAAGCCCACAACCCGGGCATGTGCCCTGACTGGGAATCAATCCACAACCTCCTGGTTCATAGTTCAATGCTCAACCACTAAGCCATGCCAGCCAGGCTGAAAATTTTACTGTTACATAAATGTTGGACTAATACACATTGATCCTTCCCACACATGCCCCTTTGGAAATCAGCTTTCCAGCAGCTTTAAGCATTTAAAATACTTCCCTATACTTACACAATTTTCCTCTCAGGGGCAATGAGGAATATTGTTCTTGCTAAACCTGGATGATTCCTTTTGAAAGGCAAGGAACCATTCTCAAGTCCTGACTCAGACAGCTGAGCATAAACTCAGATGGCACATAATACATCCGTGCCCTCACTAGTTCTTCATTGAGC
The DNA here is from genome assembly GCA_004026665.1 of Murina feae. NCBI lineage: Eukaryota > Metazoa > Chordata > Mammalia > Chiroptera > Vespertilionidae > Murina > Murina feae. The sequence goes on from PVJC01032909.1 coordinate 8,807, forward strand.
CTTGGTTGTGCCATGCACTGCTTTAGGCACAAGATATATGGTAGTGAGCAAACACATATAGAATCAGGCAGCATAAACCTACAGCTACAAAAGCGACAGCAGAGGGAGCCAGTGGAAGAACTAGAAACAGCGTCATGGCCTGTCGGTGCTGCTCTACCCAGCTTATCCTTCAGCAGTTCTTGAGGGTGTCAAATGGTTATGTGACAGATGTAATATTCTGCACTTTATTAAATGTAACAATAGTCCTCTGACATGGCAATTTTTAATTCTTTTCTGATTTCAGTGTATAACTAATTTTTGCAATTGTACTAAACGTGTTTATATTTATTAGTGTTAATGATAGATCCTTATTATTGATGTATGCATTACTTATTGAAAACATAATATGGGCTCAGCACTGTGCCAAACCCTTCACCAATATAAAATTTAATCTTCACAGCAGTAATATGAAGCAGATACTATTTTTTCTATTTTGAAGATGAGGTAAATGAGGCTCAAAGTCTTAATTATTTGCTTAACTCTACAAGCAAAAAGTTAATGAAGGCACATCTGTCTGATAAAAAAGCCGTGTTCTTTCTATTATACAACCCTAGTTTAAAGGATGCATTCATGTTTAGTTCTTCAAGTTACTACAAATCGATGATTATATTAATGTGTTTGTTTCTATTAGTCTGGTGATAAGGTGAGTAATTAAATTAAACTTGTCTAGAAAAAGTAGAAGTGGCATATATCAGAAAATCCAGCTAAAGGAAATGTTTCCAAACTTCAGAAGATAGAGCCTCATAAATTGATCTTCTAAAGAAAAAGTGATTATGATGAATAGGAAAGGACTCTGTGAAAAATAATAGTACCTAGGAAGAAAAAGTCCTTGAAACTTCTCAAACTAGGTCCTTCTAAATAGCCCAGGTAGCTTATTAAATATTTACCTCTACAAAGGCCTCTTACGCTGCAGGTCTTTTAAGGAGAATTCCCACCATCAGCAAAGCACTTAGACTCTCCTGCAGCTAACAGCTCCATAGGCTCCCCTGAGGGCGTGGTTGGGGTCACCTATGGCAGGATTGCCTCCTAAAGGGAACTGAGCAATATCTCTGTCTTAAACGGAGAAAGAATTTGGAATCACAAAGAATACAAAAAGCCAGCTAGCTGCTCTAATGACCACAGAACTTCTCCAGGGAAAGCACACTTTGTGAAGATGCTTACCATATGTCCTTCTGAGTTCTCTACTGAGTTAGGGTAGAAATGGAAAATGAAATTTTCGTAGAAAAATGACAAAGGACAGTGCTGTTCATTGTTATCATTGCCTGGCTACTGTTTAGCCAAACTAGAAGGAGAGTATGCAGTCAGTGTAATATTGTATGTATATGTGTGTGCTACAACATAGGTCCTTAATTGTACAGCTTATTTAGATTTGTGGTCTTGATTGCCAATCCTTGTGTATACTTAGAACATAGTCTCAAAGGCAGAGCCAATGTTTTATATAAAATTCTTAGCTCCCCAGCTTCTACCATACTGCTTAGGACATTTGTATTGGACTCTCAAAAAATATTTGACTTGGTGTTCTTCCCTCAGAGCTCTCAAACATATTCCTTTGCACAATTAACTAGCCACTTTGTGGTAAATACAAATTGGCTCTAAATACCTCTTTTAAATATGACCAGTTGATGAGTTCATACTTACATAGAAATGGAAATATGTATCTTCTTGGTAGGCTAGAATTAAATTTAAAGCCTGGAATAGCTACTCTAATAAAAGCATAATATTGAAATTGACTGTTTCTCAGGGACGCCTAAGCCACGCCCACCAGCCAAGCCATGCCCACCAGCCAATCAGAATGGCTGTATGCAAATTAACTCAGCCAAGATGGAGGCAGGTGCAGTGCAGGTGGCAAGATGGGCAGGGCGGGCGGGGTCCCAGACTGTGAGAGGGCACAGGCTGGGCTGAGGGACCCCCACCCCCCACCCTAGTGCACAATATATTGTGCACCGGGCTCCTAGTAAAAGATAATACTCTTGTCATTAAATAGCCACCATAGTCATGCCTGTTTTTTTTTTGTTACTGTTTTGGAGATTATTTACTAAAATTGGTTTGAAAATTATAATACCAAACATGCCACATTTAAAGTTATTTGGTACTTGGGAGCAATGATGTTCTCATAAACTAAGGAAAGTTACTGAATATATGAATGGGAAGCAAGAATTCTGATATCACAATTAATATTCTTTATATGAATTGTTTTCAATATAGATTTCTTCAAACACTTCGCAGTTGGGTGGTGCCGAACCTGCAAGACGCTGTGGAAAGTCTGCACTCTTTCAACTAGCAGAGGCAAGTTTCTAAGAATATACCGAGATGAGCTCTGCAGAGGTGGAAATCACAGCAATTAATCATATTCCTTTAACTGTACCATTTCACCTTTGCCCATAAAGTGTGTTGTATCTAATTTTCAACAATGAGAGGGTTAACCTTAAATTTAGGGAAAAAAGATGTTTTGCTACTGAAAGTCATTAAGCATTGAAAAAGGTTACCCAGGGAAATTACAAAATTCTTTTCACAGGTAGTAATATTTTAAAGTAAGGTCAGTTTTGTCTCTCTCAGATCAGTTAAATAAGTCCAGCTTGAACCTAAAAGAATGGTCCAGGCCCTTTTCCTCTTTGCTGATTCTCTTGTAACATCTGTAAATCCCTGGAATAGAATGCACTACTTTTAAACCAGGTGGTTGATGTTTTAATTTTTGTTGTTTTTAGAGAACTCAGATGACATGTTCTAAGTCAGGTTTTATAACATCTGTCAGTTGTACATCTGATTTAAAATTACTTTTGGCAAAGTAGAAAGTGTGTTTTTATAAATCCGATGAGGTGGGTGATAGGTTGGGGAGGATGATGCCAGAAGTGGTTTTCAGGGTGGGCAGGAGTAGTGACTTTGCCAAGCTGTGACTACTCTGCCTTATGGGAACTCGTGGACTATAGTAACAGTTCTTTCTTCTGGTGAGACAAATTAAGAGGTAAAAAAAAATGGGTAACCATAATCTCTAAACTTTTTTTTCCTTTCATGTTTCTGACTTCCTTCCCATGAGTTCCTTCTGAGGTGTTTTGTTGTTGTTGTTAGTGATATAGTTCTTTTATAAATCTTAAGTAGTTTCTTAATGGGATGGCCTGTCATTTACCAAATCTTATGGCAGCTTATATCATAAAAATTTAGGAGTTTTAAATGTCTTAACATTAAGCTTTTATAGTCTAACCAGATCCAAATTAGAAATATAAAAATACAAAGGCCTGAAGCAATAAACAAGTATATAAACAGCAGAGTAAACTAATCCATTGTTGTCTGACATTAAGCTGACCAGCTTCTGTGTGAGACAAACTCAGACCCAAATAGAGATCTGCAAATGACTAGAAAAGTTAACAATGATCACAGGGAATCCTATATAATAAAAGGGTAATTATGCGAATCTACCCAATGACAGGAGTGGGGGGGCGGGGGAGGGGTAGACACTTAGCCAGAAGCAGGGCCCCCCACGGGCCTAAGCTGGCAGTTGGACATCCCCTGAGGGATCCCGGACTGTGAAAGGGCTCTGGCTGGGCTAAGGGACATCCCCATCTTCCCCCTCCTGAGTGCACAAATGTCATATACCGGGCCTCTAGTAGTTTAATAAAATAGAAGGATCTCTTACTCTTTCAGACAGCATGGAGGGACCTGGATATTGTTATCCTAAATGAAATAAGCCAGTCAAAGAAAGACAAGTACCACCTGATCTCACTCATATGTGGAAGCAAATGAATAAAATAAACTAATGAATGAAGTGGATCCAGAGACATGGAAGCATGGAACAGTGTGCTGAATCTCAGAGGGAAGGCAGGGGAGTATGGGCGGGTGAGAATAGATCAACCAAAAAACTTGTAAGCAAATAAGTATAACCCATGGACACAGACAATAGGATGATGTAGGCCTGGGGCGGGGGTGGAGATGGATTAGAAGAGGTCAGTGGGGGAGAGAGGGAACATATTTAATACTTTCAACAATAAAGATTTTTTAAAAAGAAAAGAAACAAAGCAAAAGAACTGGGTGAGTCAGTAGCAAAGTACTCCTGCAGGTAGGACTTTAAAAGTAAGGATCTGGCGCCTAGTGTGCCTTTGGAGTTAGAGTTGTAAACAGGACTTAGTAAACAGAGAGACTGTGAGGCCATGAATTTGTCTGGTGTCTTTCAGACTATATAGATTGTTAAGACAGCTTATTTGAAAGAAGTGATTATCACCCGGCTGGTGTAGCTCAGTGTTGAGCTTTGATCCTTGAACCAGGAGGTCACAGTTCAATTCCCAGTCTAGGCACATGCCAGGTTGTGGACTCCAACCCAAGTAGGGGGCTTGCAGGAGGCAGCTGATCAATGATTCTCTCTTATTGATGTTTCTATCTCTCTCTCTCTCCCTTCCTACCTCGAAAATGAAAACAAACAAACAAATAAATAAATACCTATAAAACAAAACCTGCTAAAAGAAGTGATTATCTTCCTTGAATATTAGGAATGTATAGCCCTCTCTTCAGTTCCTAGTTGTGTGTTACACATATACACAAACACATACACATGTTTTTTATTTGTGTTTTTTTTTTAATTTAAGTATAGAAAAAAAAAACCCAAAACCATTTGAAAAGATATATGCACCCCTAAATTCATTGCAGAACTATTTAAAATAGCCAAGAATTGGAGTCAGCCTCAATGTCTATCCATAGATGAATGGATCCATATGGTTTTTAAAATATTAAACACTAAATTGTAAAACACCTAAGTTTTAGTATTGCTGTGTTTTTATTAAACGGTTTTGTGTTAGAGAAGTGTGGACCTTTGAAATACTTTGCTGTGGAGCTGGGCATGCTAGAGAGATGAATTTTCTTTTTTGGCATAAGTCATTTTAAAAAAAGGATTCCCTATTAAATCAGAGCTCATTAAAAAAGAACACTCTTCTAATTTGTAGGGATACATCCCAAATATGAAACAGATGCTATGGTCTAACAGATGTTTGAATTCTGGGATCATAATTTAAAGGGGTAAAATGACTGCAATAAGCCTATTTCAATTATAGCAAATCAACTTAGACTTAGTTTCTTATAACATCTGAGTAAAACTACATTCTTTTTATGAAACAGGGTCGCTAAAAAATAATTTACCAAGAAAATCTTCTAACATTATTTCTCCCACGTGAATGTGTTGCCATAATGCCAATGTGTTTTAGAATAACATCCTGAAGCTTCCCAGTTTCTAATTGAACATAAATATGTGCACAATGGATTAATCAGTATCTCCAAATAATCACCAATAGAAATAGGCTTCCTCAATTTATTTTATTCCATGTGTACTTGGTGCTCATTTTTCTTAAACAAAACACAATATTTCATTATGAAGGGTGCCTCTTTAAATAACTATAACAGGATATTGAGGAGGATTTTTTCTTTTGGTCAGAATTAGTGGTATTGTCTGAAATCTGAAGGAACAGCTTTCAGTTATCCCATCCCACAGCAAAAGCCTATAAGAGGCCACCTCCAATCTGGGCCAGACTCTTCTCTTGGGATTTATAAAGAGATACTAATTCTGCTATTTCATATACTTACTGTGCAGAGGTTTTTCCTCTCATCCCCACCCTTAACCCAAGTCATCAGTGAGTGGGAAAATATCATAGGCTATCCAGTCATCTAGAATACTTTGGCTTTTCTCCCTGTCCATGAAAGTAAAGGCAGCTCTATTAAAGGTTGGGGGTGGTACCTACAAGAAGTGGCAAGAAGCAAGAAATGTTTTAGATATAGATTTACTGCTATATCCTTCACCCATCTGAGCAAGCAAAAAAGAACTAGAGGAAGTTGGCAGCAGAGAGACACTTGGAATGCCTGCTGCACTCCATTTTGGCATTGAGAGATGTGTGAGTTTCCCAGGGGTCTAGTGGACACATAGAAGATAGTCCAGTTTGATCAGACAAGAGGCCGTGAAACAGTCATGGGGAAGGTTGGCAGAGGGCCAGCCTAGCACAGTGGGGCAGGCTCTTACGACAGGAGATACTCAGCAGAGATGACTTTGCTCAGAACACTGTGATGAGCTCCCATAAGCAGGAGTGATCTTCAGCAGTTTGCATCCGTACAGCTGTCCTGATACTAAAATACTTGGTATTGTTAGTGCAAAGACTGTGATCTAAATCCCCTGAGTACCTTGCGGCAATGCTGCCAGCATCCCTGATCCTTCCAGCAACTAGAAAGCACTCGGGCATGCAGAACTTTGTCCCAGCCCTGAGACCGCATCCCTTCTAACCAGTCAGCACCTCACCTATTAAATATTTTCCATATCATCCCTGTGCTAGGCATCCCCTGACAAGGTCATTCAGTCTTATGTAGAGTTAGCAGGAACAGACAAAATAGAAAGACATGCCCATAGGCAGTTAGTTAGTTTTACCTTCACCATTTCTTCTATCCACTAAACCAGAATGTTTAGGCCTTATGAAGGAAGGTCTAGAAACCAGCCAGCCCAAGAACTAACCGCTTATCCTTCCCCAATTCTATTCCTCTGGGCTGACATAGGAGGAGGAATGAATGAGGAAAACTCCCTAAAATAGAGGGAAATGCTTCCAAGAAATGTCTTCTCTTTGGTGAGAAGCAAGAAATATTATAGGCATATATTTATTGCTGGGCCCTATATGCACTCAAGCAGGCAGAATGAAAATTGAAAAAGTTGGCAACAGACACAGAGACTTGGTTCAGCCCACACTCTTAGTGTTAGCATTGAAGGACCCCTGTCTATTTCCCTGGACCCTGGACCAAAAGATACGCTGGGGAAGGCCCTTCTTAGAGCATTTGATTGGCATTTTAAACTGGGTGAACTGTTAATAGCTGAAAGTGACCTGAAAATTTTGGGATCTGTTCCAGGTGTTTTTTAGGAATCTATTCCAACTGGGAAGAGAGATTTGGCATAGTGCTGCTGAGGTTAGAAAATTGAGAAAAATATAATCCTTTATGTTTGAAACTTCCATGAGGATCATACTGTTCAGTTAATTGGTTACTTAATTGGTGCAGGTCCTATAATGTATTGTGTTTGATTTTGAAATTAATTAGGTCGGGTCATATAAAGATCTGCAAAGCAACACGGTACCTCCCCCTCTCCCCTGCCCCGATATCACTGTGAATTATACTTGCTATAGTTGGAAGACACTTAGAGACATCTTTACCTGTACATTTTAGCAAAGAAAATTTTTACACTTGAAGATCTCTGGTACCAAATTGCCTAGTTTATTCATTCATTCTAAGAACTCATAATTACTGAGGGTCTGCTCCATGCAGGAAGCTACAGTGAGGCTGCTGAAGCTCCCTGCATGTGGGTATACAAGTATTGTTATTATGATGGGACAACTGTGAGCCTTCTTCTAAGTGGTACAGGGATGCTTTGCCTCTAGGTACAGTTTTGACGTTTTGGTGTGCCTTTAGGGGCTGGAGCATAAGCCTAAAATTATTACTGTTTGTTTTACTTCTAATTTTCCTGAAATAATTTTATGTGTTATTTTAAATAGGTTATAAATTTTTTGTTCATACAGGTTTGCTTTTATTAGACTATAAATTTTAATAGCTGATTTTATGTGCAAGTTTTATCATCTAACCTAAGATAATAACTGACATTTATTATCTACTGTGTGCTAGATGCTTTTCTAAGTACTTTAGATGTACTCATTGAATTTTCACATCCATCCTCTGAGGGTAGGTACTGTTATCTTTCCTTTTCTATATATTAGGAAACAAAAGAGCAGAGAGGTTTTGTGTCTTGTCTAAGGTCACGGGGATAGGAAGTGCTAGGGCCTCTGTAGAAACCTAGGCAATCTGTCCCCACTGCTTGGGCTCATCAACACTGGGCTATACTGTCCCCTTGTTTTAGCTGAGTATAAAGGCGATGCAAGCTGCTTGTTAGAGGAGTTTGCATCTTATAGACGGCTCCATGGAAGACAGCTTACTCCTACACGTGTGTGTACTGCCGAATAAGATGACAGATTGTTCAAGACTGCTGTCAAAAAATGGAGCTGATATTTCCTTTTTAAAAAGTGTCTGTACTCTTAAAACTGCCAAGATACCGCTTATACACTTAAATAAGTAAGTGCATATTTGTGAATTTGGAAGACACTGAGGGCTATAGGAAATTATGGTGTAGGAATCCTGCCCTCCAGGAGCGTATTCTTCAGTTGCAAAGAAATAAAATATGAAAGGTTAAGGGATAAAATTATAAATAGTGCAAGTGGTTTCATAGGGAATGATGCATTGAAAAGACAAAGCTCCATTTGAGTGAAGATTGGTACACAGATGAATGAGTAAAACTAGGACAGGGAGAAATTAATATAAGCAGGAATGTTCTGGGGACCCAACACAGGGAGAGAGCATGAAGATGGGTCTTGATGAAGGAGTTGTTGAGGAAGAGAGGTTGAAACTAGCAGCCCATTTGCTTTGTTTGGCTCATAACTTGTTGACTTTTATTATCATTTGTATTTGAGTTAGTGGCTAATATTTTAAAATTGTAGGTTTTGAGTAAATACAAATTTCTGATTTCTCATGAGAATTGAGAGATCCAGGAACACTGGGCTAACCTTCCTACATTGGATCAGGTATTCAGAACGAATAAGTGGCTGCTCGCCTTGCAGAGGTGTTTGCTGTGCAGATGTGACCATCCTCTCCTTCCCCTACTGAGCCCTGACTCTGGGGCTAAAAGTCATTGGTAGCATCCACTTTTACTTGTCCACCTTCCTCTTTTGTACCTGATCATCTGTGCCCAGTAGAGATTGTGAGTTGTGCATAATTAAATGGAGAGATGGGCAGAGACAGCAAAGAGATAAGGCAGGCAAGTGTGAGATCAGTGGATGACAAGTAAATCAGACTGGCAGGAATGGAGGAGATTTGGGGCAGGGGAAGGCAGAGTGCAGCTGCAAGTCAGAATTGAGAAGGTGTTTAGTGTGAAACAAAGACATTTCTACTTGAACATAATGAGGAGCCATTGAAGATTTGGGGCAAAGGTATGAAGTGATGAAAGCACCACTTGGAGAGACACTTGGCCGAGCATGTGGAATGGAGTAGAAAGCCCCTGGGAAATCCAGGTGTGAAGAAGACAGGAAGCTGGAGAGGGAGAGCTGGCAGTGGGAACAGGAGGCAGAAACAGGCATCAGGGGAGTTGCACGGGACTCAGTTGGATGACTGAATTGATGTGAGAAGCAAAGCAAAAGGAGTATCAGAGGTGACTGCACTTCACAGCCTGAGTGGGGTGTGGGGAGAGCATGGCTTCCCGAAGTTTGACCCTGACCTGTTGAGGGAGCCTGGGTGTTTGTGGTCCAAGAGTCCAATACTGCTAAAGAAGAAAGGAAAGATGCTGAGGTGGGGAGGGATAGCTGAAAAAATCCATTACTAAAAATGTCATTAATAGAGGGATTGTCAGCAGGATATGTGGCTGAGTTTGGAAAGCAGAGGCACATGTTCCTCTGAGCACAGGAGGAAGGTAAAAAAGGTAAAAGTGGTCACCCCACCACTGCTGTATCTGGCCCGGGGTACCTGCTGTGTTGTACTTTCTTCTTTACCCCAATTTATGAAACTAGTTATGTGTTGAGGTGGAGATGGAAAAGGAGGATGCTGGATCTCTCCAAATACACCTGTTGTATATATATAAAAAAAGGAAGATTATAGGTCCGCTGGGAAGAGGGGAATTGGAAAAGTTGTCCTTCATCCTGTTTATTAAAAAGGATGGAGACATTTTTAGCAGCCTCAACTCCCTGGTTTTACTTATATTCTAACTTGCAGAAGCCAGTTATAATTGAAAACAAATAAATAGAGGTTTATTCTAGTATCTGTAAAAATTAAATCTTATGGAAAATTATGGCTTACTTTAAGAAAAGCTGAATTATGATATAGGTAGGAAATCCCATCCCTCCAATCACAGTAGCATTCCCCACCACTACCAATTATAGGTGGTGTTAGACTGAGGTGTGACTTCAAGTTTTGTGTTGTGTCCTCATATATTACGAATGTGCATTATCCCTCTGCTCCTGCCTCAGCTTCAGCCATGCAAGTCCCCAGTAACAAATTCACACACCTGAATTTTCATACTTATTTGAGGGGGCTTTTTATCTAAAGTGGTGTGTGTTTTTCCCCTCATCTTTTTGTGCAGAGATGTGAGTCATTTTTAGAAAACTCCTAAAACTGTGCATTTCATACCCAGGTTGCACCTGCTTATTTTTGGAGGAACTAGAATACAGGAATGCATCTAATGAGACCTGTTAGTAGATGCATTTGGAGTTTTCAGGAATGGTATTGTTTCGGAAGAAATAGTGAGTAAAGAGAAACATTTAAACCACCATTTTTCCTGGCCCAATTGTTTTAGCAAACCAAATAATAAACTATTTCACATGCCTGGATTTTAGTGTTGGGAGACACTTAGACCACTAGTCTGTGACCAGTTACCTTTTATAATAAAGAAAATTAAAATTTTTTTAGCAGCAGTGTTATTCTTTATTCCCTGAGAAACCATCAGCTCATGTATTTTTATGGCAAAAACATTCTGGTTTTATGTAATTATAGGAGAAATGCACATCTTGGAAAACACTGCTAAAAGCCATCCTTGGGTTATGTCTACATGTTTGGCAGGTAATAAGCCAGTGCGAAATAATTGTAAACATCTTGGCTGCAAAACATTTGTTTTGAAATTGAAACTCCTAAAGTGTCAGTGGGTCTGTTTTCACACTGCCCCCCTCTTTTTTTAAGTCTAGCTGGTTCTTGTATAATAGACAAAAAAGGACAAAATATAATTAAGATCGAAATAAAAAGGGATGGTACCCATTTCTTTGTACCAGTTAAAGGGTTTCTATTTCTGTAGCATTACTTGTCTAATACACAAGATTATTTTTCTCTGGTTATTTCTC
>PVJC01032910.1:0-19649 GCA_004026665.1 Murina feae
TCGGGAGGTCCCTCAGCCCGGCCTGTGCCCTCTCACAGTCGGGGACCCCTCGGGGGATGCCCACCTGCTGGCGTGCCTGACCAGCCTGGGTGAGGGGCTTTAAGGCTGCCCACAGCTCCCATTGACCCAACGTCCCAGCAAGGCTGGCTGGATGCAGATTTCTGGGGTTTTTCTCCTATAATTGATACACTGTTCCTTTAAGCCAGCCTACACATGTAACAAAGCCTCTCTCTGCCTCACCTCGCAGAGTCTATACTGCAACAATGTTATAGTTTTAGATTCAGGCTAGGTCTGCTGTTCCCTTCAGCTCCCGAGGATTCTATGATTGATACATTATTGAAACATGTTTCCGAGGCTGCTCGCCGAGGGCCGAAAACAGTTTCCCTCTCGCTCCTGCTGCAACAGACACTGCCTAAACGTTTCCTCAGGTCCGGGAGTGGCGGCCGCCATGTTGGCTGGGCTAATTTGCATACAGCCACTCTGATTGGCTGGTGGGCGTGGCTTACCCTGTCTCAGAGAAACGGTTAATTTTAATATTTCGCTTTTATTAGTTTAGATACTATTACTTATTTGTATTATTTTTTATCCTTACTTATGATTTATCTTTTAGGTAATAATGGCTGATATTTAATCTACTTTTGCCCACTCCTGTATGTATACGCACACACACACACAAAAAAAGTCCCATATCATAATATTAATAACTTTTTAAAGTCTATAATATGAATTTACCATAGAGACTGGAACAGTGAACATGGAATGTTATTAGCCTAATTCCCAATTTCCAAAAGAATAGTAATAATGGTTACCCTGCTGATAGACGATGCTTAAGGCCATCAATTTGAGGTAATAACAGACACCTTAAAAAATATAGTAAGTATATTTAAAAGTGAACAGAAATAGCTACAATAAATTTAGCTTATATGTGACTACTACTCTTGTTGTTTTATGTTACCTTATTTGGTTCTATGATCATTATATATGTTCCCATCATCATTGTACTAATGAAAACACTGGATCCTGGAGAGACTGTGTAGCTTGTCGTGCTCAAGGTCACCTAGCTTGCACTCAGCAGAACTGGGATATAAATACAGGTCCATTAGACTCCATACCCAGATTTGTTGCATATTTGTATCAGTGATGAGAAATTGTTCAGTTACTTTTACATTTATTAATTTCCTTTTAAGAAGTTGCATTTTATGGTTCTGAATATGTTTTTAATAATGCATGTTGCCTAACATTAGTAACATCTCATATTTGAAAAGCAATTTTTAAAACATTTTTCATTTCATTTAATTCTCACTACATTGAGAAGGAAGCGTTTTAATTCCCATTCTACAACAATAAAAATTGAAATACAAACATTTTAAGTGCTTTGCATAAAGAAAACAATACCTGAGCCAGAATTCGAACTGAAGTCATCTCACTCCACGTCCAAAACTTTCATCAATACACAGGTAGAAGTTGGTCTGAGACTGTAGGACTGCTGAACAAAAAGTAAAAAGTAAAATGTCCAAAAAAACTAAAGTAATTCTCTTTCTATCCCCATTCACCAGAATAACCATTGTTTGCTGTGTACCTCTAATGCTTTTTCAAATTAATAAAAATATGTAGAAATTAATATGGTTTTAAATGTTTAAGTGTTTTAAAATAGTATCATACTATAGATATTATTTACAATTAGATTTTTCTCTTTACATTATTCTGGATAAATCATATAGATCTAACTAATTACTTTTCAAGATATGGAAGAATTTCCATATGAACAAGATATGGAAGAATTTTTATATTTACAACAAGGACAGGAATTCAATTTTGCTGCAACCTGCACAGCTAGGGTTCAGGATCTGAAGAAGGGGCCAATGCACAAATGAAAATGCTATACAAGAAATATGAATTTAGAAGGCATTGGAGGCCAAGGGGTGTCTCTTTCGTGAAGAGCACACACCGAAATTCTGGCCGGTCTGCTTTTTATTCCGTTTTAGATACACATCTTGCCCTCAGTAAAGCACGGCAAACAAGTAGCAGACAGACCATCTCAAAGGTCAATAAAGACTAGTAAAGATCAGTAAACATTTACTTTGAGGCTATCAGACCAGGTCATTGCTTCGAGCCACCGCTATCTCAACACAGCCTTGCTAAGTCCAAGGTCCAGTGCTCTTCCGCGTTCCTTGGTGCACACTTATAATAGTATTGGGAAAGCGGTGGCTTCCCACACAATTTAACAAATATTTATGGAGCACTACCATGTACTGGACTGGGGATATGGCAATGAACAAAACAGAAAAAAGTGCCTGCCCGTGGACTTTCACAGTTTACCACAGTGTAGCCATCCTACTTTTGTCAATAACAGTTTTAGCATACGTGTTTGCCAACATGACATATAATTTATTATTTTAAGAAGTTGCATAAATTCTATAGTATGGGCATACAAAAACTTATTCAGCCGTTTATTTTTGACATTCAGTTTATTCTTTGTTTTGATTTTTATAATCAACGTTGCAATAAATAGACATATTACACATATCCAGGGTGATGGTGCCTTTGTTTCTTCTGAAGGATAGGTTTTAAAAAGTAGGATTGTTGACTCAAGGGATATAGATGTATAATTTTAAACTTTCAATAAATTCCTCAGATTACTTCTAATAAAAGGTTATAGCAGTTATATTTTTCTACCAACATATAACAGTACTGATTTCGCCACATCTTGCCAACACTGAAGTTTAAGTACTTACAATGTTTGCCAACTCCATTGTTTTCTCCCAGACCTCACCCTATGTGTGTCTTCATTTGGCTGGTCCTCCTAATTGGAATCCTTTATAATAAAACTAATTGCAAATATAGTTTAAAAAATTGCCAAGCTGATAGGCCAAGCTGATAGTTTTGACATTACTGATTTAGTTTGCATTCCTCTGGCTCTTCTCCTAGGGATGGTTGAGCAACCTTACATATGCCTACTGCTCTTGGGGTTTCAAAGTAATAATGATTGCTGATATTAAAGCCAGGTACTGAAATGTGCATCCCTCGTTTGTTCTTTATCACAACTCTGTCAGAGAGATAGCATCTGCTTCCCTGGGCCGCTTTACAGATGAGAAAACTGTTTTCAAGAAATCATGAAACCTCAGGTCACACAACAGGTGAAGTGGTAGAGTGTGGATTTTTAACAAGTCTGACTGTAGGGCTTCTGGGTTGAACAACTCCACAATCTGCTGCCAGGAACACTTTCAATCCACTCCATCCAGTCTGACTCCATCCCTTCAAGTGGGAACAAGCTGATTAAATTGGCAAATACTTGAAGGTTCCCTGTGCAGAAGACACTATGATAGACATTATTTGGTGATCTGAAGAGGCAAAGTCTTATTGAGAAACCAAAAAAAAGTATATAAGTAACTATAGTGTGATCAGCAAATCTACCCAATGTCAGGAAAGCAATCATACAAAATTCTGCAGCTCTACACCATTTAATACTATTCAGAATAGTGTGGGGAATATTACAAACGACTCTGGAATGAGAGTTAAAACTGATTTATTTTTGTAGAATAATGTAGGAAAGAAATCACTTTCGAGATGACGCTACTTCTAAAGAAAAGTGATACCAGCTCGAGTGAACAAATTACTACCAAACAGACCCGTTCCTACCCACTAGTCCTCACTAACCACTTCTCCATCACCCAGGTGTGCTCACCGATCCTGGTACTATCCACCTGGGTGGTGCTGAAGCGGAAGCTTGCTCTCCGCTCTCTAAAACCATTCTCAATAGAGCCCTAATACCTCAGGTCTCTGCTTGCTTCCAAAACCGGGATCTGTCAACCGACTCCTGCCTTGAAGTCTCTCTAATCATACTTAATATGCAAATGTCCGGCCAAGTGCTCTGCCAATAATCTTTTATGGAGGATCCCTCTTGGACACAGTCCACCAACTATGCCTTCCAGATATGCCAGTTGCCTTGTACAGGGTTAATAGCTCATCCATCGGGAACTATAAATATATGTGTGTGATTCATTACCGTGCCATTCTTGAGACAAGGATATGCATAATTAACATATACACCGCCAGAAGGTATACCTCCTTAAGTATTGCTTATTTTCTTTCTCATTATCTTTCCCCTTTTCTCGCTCACATTCCGAATCCAGTGTAGCTTTGCAGTCCACATGAGCGGGAACTGCGCCTTTCCTCGGCCATTTCCCCTGCGCTTTGGAAAGACTCCTATTTCCTGAAATTTCAATCACTGGCTGGCGGTCTCCTGCCCTGCTCGCTTCCAGTCTCTCTTTCGCCTCTCAGCCTCCTCCTGCCTGCCTGGGACCCCAGCCGCGAGCAATGGTGTCCACGTCCCTGGGCTGACCGAGGAGGCATCCACATTCGGAGGTCTCGCTTCTTGAGATCGTGTCGCTGAACCCCTTCCTCCCAGCCCTCTCCATCGACCAAACCGCGCGGCTCTAGGAGGAGCCTAAATATCCTCCTTTCCCCTGGCTGCAGGGGATTGTGGTGCGTAAACAGGATTAACTCTCTCGCCCCCGGCCCCGCTGATCTACTCGTGGCCTGCAGGCTGGGACGAGCCCGCGGGTGCCGGAGGGCGCAGCACGGGAAGCGGGGGCATGGGGAGGCTCGGGGCCTCGCAGCTGTCCCTGCGGTGCGCTTCCTCGCCTCGTGGGGCGGGAGGCCACAGCCTCAGGAGCTGCTCCGGAGCCGGTGCGGACGGCGGCGACGGCGCGGGCTACTAGCGGAGCCTTCCCTCCGCCTCCGCCTCCCTACTCGCGCTTCCTCTCCGCCCACCGCTCTCCAGCCGCCCGGTCACAGCCCGCGCTCTCCTCCGCCCCCCGGAGCCGCCGCGCCCGCCCTGCCGCCCTGTGCCCAGCCATGGGGGACCTGCCCGGCCTGGTGCGCCTCTCCATCGCGCTGCGCATCCAGCCCAACGATGGCCCGGTCTTCTACAAGGTGGACGGGCAGCGCTTCGGCCAGAACCGCACCATCAAGCTGCTCACCGGCTCCTCCTACAAGGTGGAGGTGAAGATTAAGCCCAGCACGCTGCAGGTCGAGTGAGTGCGGGAGCGCGCCGAGGATGCCCGGCCCCCGTGGGGTACGCGCGGGGGACCGAGGCCCCCGGGACGCCTGAGCCTCCCGGGCCCCTGTGGGTTCGCGCCGCACCCGGGGGGACCCGGAGGCGCGGGTCGGAAGTCCCGGTTCCCTTGCTCCCCTCCTCTGCCTTACCCTTGCCTTTCCTCTATTCTGGCTTCCCTGTACCCATCGCGGAGTGGGATGTTTCAAACAGCGACAGGAAGCCAGGGGTTCGGGGTTGGTTTTATTTGTTTGTTTGTTTGCTTGTTTACCTGTAAATTTCTCATCCCCTCTGTCCAGCCTCGGCAAGGACCCCCAGGCGGCCGGGGTGGTGCAGTTCGCCGCTGGGTTCACCTTCCGCAATCCCGGTCCTCCTCTCCCGTGTCCTGGCGTCCCGCCCGGCCTGCCCACGAGCTATAGGCTGGGGAATGGAGTGTAAAGGCGGCGGTGGGGGTGGTTAGTGTAGCTCCCTGAGGACGCCCCCGACTCCTGCATCTGCCCTTCCATGGCTGCGGACGCTGGGCTGGGGGAGCAGCCACAGTCAGAGCCCTGCCTCCTCTGCTTGGCCTAATTTGCCGGTCTCCGTTTTTCTTTTGCTCCTGAGTTTTCTGTTCAGCCTGGTGATGGCGCCTGGGATTAGCAACATCCTTACAACAAAAAGATGTGTTTTTGTATGTTTTTTTGTTTGTTTGTTTCCTCCTGGCAGGGATTCTCTCTTCCCTGCTACCCCAGCTGATGCACCTAGTAGACCCCTGGCTGGGAAGTCAGTGTGGGAGGGTTCATAGACTATGGGGACCCATCCAGGGGTGGGGCCCTTTACCACTCAGCCTCCACCTAAAGCATGATGTGAAGTCTAGCAGGAAAGGAGGCAATAGCCAGCATTTATATCATCTACCATATACTGAGTTGGGGGGCGGAGGAGGAGTGTGTGTGTTTTGAATTCACCAGAGACCTTTTCAGCCTAAGTGTCCATCTGCAGTCATTAATTCACTAACTTGGCCTTCTAGGTAGCAGGCCCTAATTTAAGGATCTAAGACCTAGTTTTTTTCCTGGTGCTCCTGGTCCACCTATTTGTCAGTATCCCTCCCCCCCTCCCCCCCCAGCTTCATGGACCCATTGTCTTCACATTTCCCACTGTTATCTGTGCATCTCCATGAGACCCAGACGTTTTCTTTCCCTGCTTTCCAAGCAACCTCTTTTCTCAAGTTATCTGTTCTCTGTGCCATTTTCTTGAGCGTAGTCCTCTATTTTTTTCAAGATAATCTACAAATGAACCTGTGTTAATGACAAAACTATTTTTTTTCTAGTTAAAACTTAATTTTATCAAGGGGATTTCAATGTCCTAACCCAGTGGTTCTTGAACTTGACTGTACATCAGAATCACCTTAGAGGTCTTGTTAAAAAAACAGAAGGCTGAGTCCCACCCTAGAATGGGGCTTAAGAATTTGCTTTTTCATAGGTTGTCAAGTGATTTGATATTGGTTCAGGACTATTTGACAACAGCCATTACCCTAACAAAGGAATGCCAGTGAGAATGTCTGGTGTTGTAGCTGGCTTGAGGAGGAGTACCCCAACTCATGGGATCTGTGATTGGTGGAACAGAAAAATCCTGAGAGAACTAGTTTAGTAGTTCTCAACCTACACATTAGAATCACCTAGTGAGTCTTAAATAAACTTACCAGTGCCCAAACCAGACCAATTGAATTCTTCTCCGAGGTTTGGGATGGGGCTGGTTATAGGTATGTCTTAATAGCTCCACAAAGGAGACACTAAAGAGAGGGACCATGCTGAAGTCTGACTTGGCCTTGTGCAAGTATTCTAGATGAGAATACTGTCCATCTAGAGAAATTATGTAGTTGGTCTAAGATTACATGACTGGTTAGTTGGAGAACTCAAGCCTCTTGAATTTTCAGAACTTTCTACCACACCATGTCTTCTTTAGCCACACCCTGTAGGTTTCCTGCATAAGGTTGTGGTCAAGACCAAGAAAGGGTGCTTAAGCTCATTCCCACCACATGTGCTCAACTCAAGTCCATTGCAGGAACATTTCCATTGGTGGTGTGGTTGTCCCACTGGAACTGAAGTCGAAAGAGCCTGATGGGGAAAGAATTGTTTATACGGGCACATATGATACAGAAGGTGTGGCCCCAACCAAGAGTGGAGAACGACAACCCATCCAAATCACCATGCCGGTAAGGCCTGCTTGGGGGTGTAGGGTGTGGTGTTCGGGCAAATAGCAACTACAGAAAGGAAAACAATCACTATCTCCCCTTAAGAAAAGGCATAAGATGAAATATTTAAGCTCATGGTTTCATATTAGAATCTATTTGTCCTTAATGTCCCAATATAATTAATTAAATAATCCATACTTCTCCAAAGGTCAGTTTCATAGTAATTTTTTATATGGGAATAATGTTAAGGCCCTTTTTGCAGTTTCTAATCTATTCCATTCATCTGTCTATTCTTATGCCAGTACTGCATTGTTTTATGATATGTGTTCATGTATTTTGTAACTGGCCACCTTACTAAGTTTGCATACTAAAATTTTTCAGTTAATTATCTTGTGTTTTTCAGCTGGAAAATCATAATTTACATATAAGTACATCATTTTCTGATTTTTTTTCCTCCACCTTATTGAATTGGCTAATGTTTCTAGAATAATTTTGCATGCCAGAGTTGATAAAGGATAGCCTTATCTCCAGAGTTACATTGTTAGGTACAATGTTAGTTTCAAATATCTATTATATTAGAGCATCCTTTTTCTAGTTCACTAAGAGGTATTTTTAAAATTGGGAGGTGTATGAAATTTCATCTAATTTCTTTTCTTGTTTATGGAAATAATTTATCTCCTTTGATATAGTAATATAATAATTATACACTTTCAAATACTAAAATACCTTTATTTTCTAAAACAAGTCCTGCTTTTAAACATCATATATAATTCTTAATATATTGCTAAATTCAATATGTTCATATTTTATTTCGAGTTTTTAGATTTTTATTTTATGAAATTTTTTTATTTTCTTGGTTTGTCAACAAACAAATATATGAGGATTTCCTATATGTTAATATGGGAGAAGAGTGGTAAACAAAATAGACATTCCTGGCTTTACAGAGTGTGGCAGGGCGTATACTCCCTTTTCCTGTGTCCAGCACGAAGAGCTCGAATTGGTTCTTTTAAGTGGAGGCACTTTGGGACTGAGAAAATGAAAGACAGATGCAGAAATAGAAAGAAAAGCTGGGTCTGGGTGGGCTTCTGTCCTCTTATGGTGGAGAGGCAGAGAGACCCAATACCAAAGCAGCGTATTTATTTTATAGTCCAAATTCCCCAAAATATCAGAAGGTTTCACCAAAACTGAAGATAAGGGAGGTATTCCTGGTGCTTGACTGGATTTACATAATAAAAACCCATCCCCCCATTCTCCCCCTCCCCTCCCCGAACCTAGACTTTGAAGAGTTGAGCTGAAGGCATTCTCACCTTTTGGCCAGAAATGCTCTCAAGGTAGGGCTATGCCCACACCTTGAGTTCAGTTAACATGACTTAAAAGAGAGCCATGGCACCTTCCCTGGGAGGAGGCCTCCCATAACAGGGTTTCTAATCTACAGGAGCAAAACATAATTATACATGATTATCTAATCTAGTAAAAGAGTAATATTGAAATTGACTGTTTCTATGGGATGCCTAAGCCACGCCCAGCAGCCAATCAGAGCGACTGTGTGCAAATTAACCCAGCCAAGATGGGGGCTGGCAGTCACAGAGCTAGAGTAAGCAGCAGGCTTCCGTTGCACCAGGAGTAAACTGCCTGCCTAGGATGCCTGGGCTTCTCCCGGCTCAGGCAACATTGTTTCAATTACAGAAGCCATGGAGCTAAAGCAAACAGCAGGCTTCCATTGCTTCAGCGATGGAGGAAACTGTCTGCCTAGGCCAGCTGGGCACATCTACTAAGGCAACATTCTTTCAATTATAGAAGCCATGGAGCTTCCTTACCTGCCTAGGCTTGGCTTAAAGCAACAGTTTCAATTATAGAAGATAAATAAACCCCAGAAACCTGCTTTCAGCCAGCCTTGCTGGGACGTTGGGTCAATGGGAGCTGTGGGCAACCTGAAAGCCTGAAAACAGCCCTCAGCCTGTCACCCAGGCTGGCCACACCCAATGGGGTGAGGGTCCCCACTGGGGGGCTTGGCCAGCCTGCAAACAGCCATCAGCCCCTCACCCAGGCTGGCCAGGTCCCCCAATAGGGACCCAAAACCTGAAGGGGCTGTGGGTAGCCTGAAAACGGCCCTGAGCCCATCACCCAGGCTGGCCACACCCCAATGGGGTAAGGGTTCTCACTGGGGAGCTTGGCCAGCTTGCAAACAGCCATCAGCCCCTCACCCAGGTTGGCCAGACATGCCAGCAGGTGGACATCCTCAGAGGGGTCCCAGACTGCGAGAGGGCACAGGCTGGGCTGAGGGACTCCCCAAGTGCACAAATTTTTGTGCACCAGGCCCCTAGTTATTATATAGGGAAAAAATAATGGTGCCTCTGAAGCACATACCAGGGGTCTTATCCTAGTTTAAGGTTTTGAGGATGGCTTTCTTTTTTTTTTAATATATTTTTTATTGATTTCAGAGGGGGGGAGGGAGAGAGAGATGGAAGCATCAATGAGGAGAGACAATCATCTATCAGCTGCCTCCTGCACACCCCTTACTGGGAATCAAGCCCACAACCCCGGGCATGTGCCCTTGATGGAACCAAACCCAGAACCCTTCAGTCCTCAGGCTCTATCCCCTGAGCCAAGGCAGCTAGGGTGAGGATGGCTTTTTAAAAGGAAGAACTAAAGAATGAATAAGAGTTCGAGGAAGAGGGAGCATGTGAGGAAAGAAAAGGGGCTTGAAATCCAGTAGGAATTAATAGCTCACACTCCACTAAAAGTCACAGGTGTTTTTTATACTGAACTTACTTGGTAATGAAGTAACATCGTATTTTTATCAATATAATAAGTTTGTTCTGTGCTCCCAAGTCAATGAATTTCTGAATGACCTTATTAATAACTTGGTGAATGTCACATGTCTCCAGTGGAGGTGGATGGCATAGGGAATGCACGGAAGTTCTCTGGGGATTCTAGACCAACTGGTGGTAAGACCACAGAAATTGTTTAAAACAAGCTCTTCGGGTTACTCATTTATTCCTGGGGACAGCAAATGCATCTTCTCTTCTTGGAATCTGATGGGTTCTCTTTCACATTAGTTGTGAAATTAAAATGTACCAAGGCTTGCAATTTTTAAGGACACTACAGCAAATATCCAGGTGTAGAGTGAATATAAATTGTAGAATACAATAGACGGGGTGAGGTGGCTTAAACAGCAAACATTTATTTCTCACAGATCTGGATACTGGAAGTCTAAGATCAAGGTGCTAACCGATCTGGCATCTAGTGAGAGCACTCTTCCAGGTTCATAGAAAGCTGCTTTTTTGGTGTGTCCTCACATGAAGGAGAAGAGGAGAGAGAGAGAGAGAGAGAGAGAGAGAGAGAGAGAGAGAGAGAGAGAGAGAGAGAGAGAGAGAGAGAGAGAGAGAGAGAGAGAGAGAGAGAGAGAGAGAGAGAGAGAGAGAGAGAGAGAGAGAGAGAGAGAGAGAGAGGAGAGATCCTACTCATGGGAGCTCCACCCCCAGGACCTCTGAAAGGCCTCCAAATACATTTTTAATTTAGGCTTGAATATTGGATAAATTCAAACACTCAGTCCACAGCAGTGCTAAAGTAGTCAACAGGTAACGATCTGTGTATGTTCTCACTGAAGAAGAAAAAAGAAACCACTGATGATCAACTTGTAGCTCTTTTACGTATATGAACAGTTCGGTACAGTGACGATAGTTCCTGGTTAGGAATTAGGACACCTACTCCTATCATTAGCTGGTTGCCTCGTCTAAACCAAGAGAAAGTCACTTCACCTCTCTGAATGTTAGTTCTTACATTCATAACATGGAGGTGTTAAAACCCATCGCAAGGCCAATGTGAAATGACATATGTGAACGTGTTGCATAAAATAAAGAGTACGGTGCAAATGCACGCAATTACACCTGTGTATAAACTGCGTCAGCCAGGGAGGCTTCCTGGGTAAATTTTCCTTGGAAGGCACAGATGGGTTGAGAGGGAGTAGAGAGCCTATGCTAGTTCTTCTGTTCTTCAAGAAAAATGTCAGCTTTTAAAACTCCATCTGTTCTTAGCCAAAGGAGCAGAAATTCTGAGCTAGGTAGTGAGATGCCCAGAAAATAAAACACCAGAGGAAAGAACAGGAAGGAAGAAGGCTCACGGGAAGTTAAACCAACTAAGGCATGGTAAGCACCAGTTTACTACAACATGCCTGTGGGTGCAGCATCAATAAAGGAGAAACAAAACCGACTATGAAGCACCTCATGTGCCATTTACTGAGCTGTGACTATTGCTGTCAGCAGATTTCTATTTTGCTCTCTTGTGTTACTGAAACTTTCTTAAAACTTTCTTAAAGACTTTCTTAGTTTTAAGGTTATTCAGACATAAGTTTTTTCTTACCTGTTGTTATAATCAGTTTGTTTTTTAAAAACCAATTTTTGTGTTTATTAAAAAAAAAAAAAGACCTAAGCATTGTTTCTTCCACTTACCTAGCATGGTTTCAGGCTTCTTCTCTCAAAAGATCAGCTAGTGTTTGTAAAATATCTTTGTAATTTAACTTAACTCAATTGCACTTAAAATTTTAAATTTAACTTAATTCAATTGCACTTAAAATGTGTAATGCCCTGTGCTGGTCAATAATAATAAGTAATACTAAACCCTCTTCAAATGAGTTGTTGATTTACAAAACAAAATTTCATTTTATTGTTGCTAATAACCTATTGTACATGAACTTTTAATATTTTCATTAGTGTATATGTATTCTTCATAGAATTTATAAAATCCCTAGGATTTGAGAAATACATGTTAATTTTTCAGGGATGATAAATACATTTCACCATTTAAAATATTCTTTCTGATTATGAAGGTAACATATTTTGCAAAAAATCTGAGTAGGAAAGATAGAAAAACCACTCAATTTTTTTTACTTAGTTATTATTAATATGTTTTCATTTCCCCCATATATCTTATTTTATGGATTTGAGTTCATACTGTATATAAACTGTTTTTATCCATCTTTTTCCTGTTGGCATTGTTCTAATCACTTTCTGACATCATTTATAACCCTATTTCATGGCTATACAGAGGAGGTAAAAGTAGGTTTACAGTTGTTTGTATGGAAAATACTACAAAAATAAACTGTTTTGCATGCTCACAACTGTAAACCTACTTTTGCTCCACCCTATATAAGTCCATCATATTCCACTATTTTCATAATATTTCCCTTTTATTAGATGTTTAGCGTCTGGTATTTAGAAATGTTTGCTAAGTAGACAGGTCAATAATCTTTATAAAAGTATATTGCTTAAATTAATAAGTATATTTGAATATCTTCAGATATCAGACATTTTTTCTTTTTAATGACCTGTGTTCCAGTTTTATACAAACGTTCACATTTTTAGTACTCTAAACATTATGATAGTCTTATGGGTGGAGTTGCTGAACCCAAGTATATTCAGAACCTTTAACTTGATACAAATTACCTTTCCAAAGGCTATATAACTCAGTTCCCATTGGCAGTACTTAGAAGAGCTGTTTCCTTGTAGCGCACTAAAAAGCAATATTTCTATTTCTAATCAACTTTGCGGTATAGTTTACATATAATAAATATAACCATCTTAAGCACATTGATTAGTAAGTTTTGACAAACATATACATATATTTCTATAAGCACCAACACAATCAAACATTTTCATCATCCCAAAAAGTTCCCTCTTGCACATTTTCATCAATCATCATCCCTTCCTCCCACCCCAGGTCCTGGGTAACCACGGATGTTCCCTGTCAGCTTACGTTATATCCTACCACTATAGATTTTACATATATATATATATATATATATATATATATATATACACACACACATATAGTTTTATATAAATAGAATCATACAGTATGTATTCTTTGGGGGTCTGGATTCTTTTGCTCAGCAAGTATTTGAAGTCCAGATCCAGTCTTGTCACTGCCTGAGTCAGTATGTTCCCTTCGTTGTTGAGTAAATGCCATTTTATAGATATGCCAGATATTGTCATCAGGTGAATGAGCTCAGTCTGGGACTATTCTAGATAAAGCTGTTGTAGACTTGCATAGATCTTTAAGCCATGATCTCTAGACAGAGATACTTTATTTTTCTTACCTGGGAGTAAATTTATGGATCCTAGGTATATCCTCCATTCTTTCAAGTCAAGCAGACTGCCCAAAGGAAAGCCAGATCTTGTTTGGGGAATCAAATTAGCAGGATGAGGCCATCATGCAGGATATACTTTTGAGAGCATCTTGGAAAGCTACCTGGGAAACACCTGACCACCTTCTCCTGCCGCAGCCACAAGCATAAGGCTCCTAGCTCTCACTGCCCTCCCCCTTTCTGCCTTCTGGCTCCTGACAAGTCTAAGAATCCTGCCAAGTCAGTCCCTGTCCCCTCCCATGACAAGGGAGGGTCAGCGGATAAAATAACGACAGGCATCACGCTGTTTCCTGCCAGATCCTCTAAATAGCTCCAGGAGGTGGTAGCTGGGTCAGGCTACCCCACAGGCCACTTGAGCACCTGCCCAGTGGCCTCCGGGGGGTTCTGTGCCCTCTTCTCAGCAACATGAGAGTCGCGGGCTTATGGTTCAGGAGAATTCTGTGCAGCGACTTGCAGGCCTACCGTCTAAAAATAGAATTCAAACTTCTTTTTTTAAAATTTAAATTCTTTATTGTTTAAAGTATGCCATATAGAATGCAAACTTCTTGAGAGTAAGAATAATGCCTTATACAAATTTTTATATGTGCAAAGCACCTAGTAGGTACTCAAATATGGTTTTGATAAGGTATAATCAAAGCCTGAGGCATGGTCATGGATCTTGACTTACAAACAGTAGGTAGTAATATTTGAAAGTTAAAGGAGGGTCTTTATCAAATGCTTCCAGTCATATCGTTTTTCTTGGAATTAAAATTGATGATGGAAGGGCAGTTGTATCTTATGTTGTGCTTGTGTTATTTTGGACAGCTGTCTTTTGAAATAGACACCAAAAAACAACCATTAGACATTATGCCCTCTTCTCTTCCCAATCCCCCTTTCTGTGGCAAATGCTAAAATTCTGAGATTCTAAGAGCAGTTCCCAGAAATTAAATTTGGAACACAGATACATTTTGTGGAGGTATTTTTATTAAAGACAATATGATAGCATGCCACCCACACGATGGGGTAAGATTTCATAGAGGAAAAAATGGTTTACAGACAGTTTTTCATGAAAACACCTCCCATCATAAAGGAAGATAGTTCATTAAAGGTCTAAGCTTTGCTGACCCAACGAGCCTTGGTTGATTATCCTGGGTGATGGAAGGCCTCAGTAACGTTAGCTCTTGCCTATTGCTGGGGGAAGAATGGGGTTTTTATGGGGCGTGTTTCTCTTCCCTCAGTTCACTGACATTGGGACCTTCGAGACAGTGTGGCAAGTCAAGTTCTACAATTACCACAAGCGAGATCACTGCCAGTGGGGCAGCCCCTTCTCGGTCATTGAGTATGAGTGCAAGCCCAACGAGACACGCAGCCTCATGTGGGTGAACAAGGAGTCCTTCCTCTGAAGATGGCTCTTTCTGATGTTGCTGGACAATCGCTTCTGAAATCTATTCTTAGATAACCCAGCACAAGCCTTCACCAAGGCACACCACTCCGTGGCCGTTTCCCGTCGGTGCCAATGACCTACTAGCCCCGATTATTTGGGAAGTGTAATTCCCCTCTGATGCAATGTCCCTGACAAAAGAACGTGATGTACCCTCCCGAGAAGATCCCTTCCTGTATTCTGTGCGGGTTCCCTGCATCCAGTTGTTCCCAGTCATGCCGTTGGCCGCTTGCGAGGACCTCTGTGGAATTGGCAGGCGAGTCCCAAATTTCACGGTTCCACGGAATGGCTGTGGTGTTTTGTTTCTAAGTTGAGCGGTTCCCCTTCTTTGTTAGCCTTTACATAAAAAATAACAGTGTGTGTGGGTTCTTTCCCAAGTGTGATATGGTAACGTGTAACTTGCAATGTTGTGCAACTCTCAAAACAGGTTTTGTGAATACGTAATGCAAACAGCAGGGAAGGGACTCAAGTGGGCTCAGCTTTTTCAGGGAAGGGAGATGACAGAATAAAAGGAGAACTATTGAACAAATATTCATAATATCTTTAAACAGTTTCAAGTACCTTAATTGTGCTGTGACCCAAGTGGCAATGGGGAAAGGCATGGTGCGGACCACTGCTAAACAAGGTGATGGGAGTAACAGGGTTATCTCCTTGGCAAGCTGCCCTCGTGTTCAGACGTGCATATTGGTGACATCCCCACACTCCCCTTCACTTGAACTTTGTAAAACTGTGTATGGAACTGTAATCAACTTTTGATATTTCTTAATAAAGGTGTTGAAAATCATACTCTGACTTAATTTGGGCAATACCTGTTCATCGGGTGGACCTCGGCCCCAGGCCAGCACCACCCCAGGTCTCCGTCCGCACTGCAGGGGGAGACAGGTAGACCTGGACTTGAAGGAGCACACTTTCTCAAAAGTCAACTCTGACCTTTCCACCGGCATGCTCCAGCCAGCTCTAACTGGGCTAATGTGGGCTCGGGCACTTGATGGGCAATCAAAAAGTGCCTGTCCCTGTCCTTTCTCCATTCCGCCTTCCGTGGTGACCACTCCATCATCAGCAGGCTCCATAGCTGAGCAGCTTGAGGGTGTGAGGCTATAACAGCATGCGCCCATCAGGATGGACACCTCCTTACCTGCTCCCAGGGCACACTACAAGTTACCTGGCACAAAGCCCACCCGCTGTGAAGATTGAGGATGAACCTCTAAGAAGGAAAAAAACAACCTTTTGAAAAGTAGCAGACTGCCCTGGCCAGTGTGCTCACTGGTTAGAGCATCAGCCTACATACTCAAGGGCCTGGGGTTCAATTCCCGGTCAAGGGCATGTAGCCGGGTTGCAGGTTTGATCTTCATCCCATCAGGTTGCCTGCGGAAAGCAACTAGCCAATGTGTTTTTCTCACATAAATGTTTCTCTCTCTCCCCCATCTCTCCCTCCCTTCTACGCTCTAAAAATCAATGGAAAAAATATCCTCCGGTGAGGATTTAAAAAAGAAAAGTAACATACTACTTTGCAACAGTATTCACCTGGGAAGCACAAATCCTACTGTTAGAAAAGGTTAGTTGGGGTTTGGTTTTTCGCAATCTGTAAATCCTTCATGTAAGAATAGGCAAGGTGAATAGGAGTATTACAAAGAGTCAGTTTATTGTAGAACTGAATTTGGAAAGCTGGCACCAAAACCCTTTCCACCTTTGTCACCTACCTGCAATGAGGCTGTACTGCCAGCAGGGCACAGCACTGCCTTGGATTTGGGCTAGTCCTGAATGGGTTTAGGAGAGCAGTCCGTTTCTCAATCTGCTTGTTTTTCAAAAGTAATAGTGTCTATTACAACTGCTGATAAATATAAGCATTAGCCCATTCCTAATGACTATGATTTTTTTATTGATTTCAGAGAGAAAGAGAGAGGGACAGAGAGATAGAAATATTGATGAGTGAGAAACGTTGATTGGCTGGCTGCCTCCTGCACAACCCTAACTAGGGGTTGAGTCCACAACCCAGGCATGTGCCCTGACCAGGAATCGAACTTGTGACCTCTTGGTGCATGGGTCAATGCTCAACTACTGAACCACACTGCCTGGCCTAATTACTGTGATTATAAAAGCCAACACTCAATTATTTACACAGACATTAAGGTACTTAAAACAATGTATTTACTACAGACAGTGGCTTAAGTTTTCTTCTAGAATATCCAATGGAAGTGCAGTGATTAGAAGGTATGGAAATATGAAAACCACATGTTTTAATCTAATGAAGTATGTGACTAGTAAATATTTTCATTTGTGAAGCAGGTTTCAAGCTAGTGATACATCAGAGCTTTAGTATTTGTTGTGAGGGATGGAAGCAATATGGCTTTGCAATAGTTCCATGGCTTTTAAAAAAAGAACTACAGGTGCGCTAGCCAGTTTGTCTCAGTGGATAGAGGGTTAGCCTTCGGACTGAAGGGTTCCAGGGTTAGATTCCCCTCAAGGGCATGTATCTCAGTTGCAGGCTCCTCCCTGGCCCAGGCCCTGGTCAGACTCATGCAGGAGGCAACCAATCCGTGCATTTCTCTCACACAGATGTTTCTCTCTGTCTTTCCCTCTCTCTTCCACTCTCCCTAAAAAGCAATAGAAAAATATCCTCGGGCAAGGATTAACAAAACAAACAGCAACAGCAACAAAAAATAAAAATCTAGAGGTTCTGATTTTTTTAATTCATTGATTGATTTTAGAGAGAGGAGACGGTAGAAAGAGAGAAACATCGATTTGCTGTTCCACCTATTTATGCATTCACTGGTCAATTCCTCTATGTGCAACCTCAGCACACAGGGATTTGGGGGTTTGGAATGATTTGAGGCAAAGCAGGAGGATTTGTGGCCCATTGTGACTGCACACATCGTCCCCCAGAGGAGCCGGAGGGTGAGCCCTGGACGGGAAGCTGGAGCAACTGAGTCCCACAAACAGGCTGGCTAAGCCTGAGTGCCCATTTCACCTTTCTATGTCTCAGTTTGCTTGTCTCCAACACAAGGAGTTAGGCCATGAAAACTCTAAAGCCCTCTAAGATTTAGTTTTTACTTTTATTTCATCCTCTTTTTTTAAAAAGTGTGTGTGTGTGTGTGTGTGTGTGTGTGTGTTCCCTTGGGGCCAAGAGATAAGGCTGAACCCGGTAGATGGGGAGGAGAGGGAGATGGAGTAAACAGGAAATCTTAACAGCTAATCTGCCACATTAAGTGCTCTCTCCTGGCATATACTGTCCCACTTGTGGTTGGACTCCAGCCCAGTGTCTCTGGCTACTTCTCGCATAGCTCTCCTCCTGCTCCAAAACTTGAGTGCTCAGCTATATCAAGCTGCTGAGTTGTAACTTTGCCCCTCAGCCATCTGGAAGGGCTATTTTTACACAAGTTGTAGCCATGTCTCTCTACTTCGAAGCATCAGATGGCTACCCAGAAGCTTGAGGAACCAGGCCATCCTTCTAATTATGTTGATGACTAAACGCCTTTGAACAGGTGGAAGAGTAGAAATGCCTTGAATTTGTATTTTGTCACTCCTGGCTTACTGAGAAGTCGCTCGCCCAGCCATCTAAACTATCTGGACCACAGCCGAGAGCAGAACACGTGCCAAAAATTAAACCTCCCGCCACGATGTCACCTGTCCATTCACTAAGGGCTGGGGTCTTCCTGAAAAACCTCATGCCTTCCATTTCCAAGACAGTTCTAACAAGTAGGGTGATCTGGTTTCAGGCTTTTAGGAAATTGGAAGCAGAATAACTAGAGGCAAGAAGGCAATTGATAGAGGTAGGTATCCTGAAAATAAATTTTTTTTCTTAGAGAGGAAACAAAGAAAAAAATAGTAAAAAGCAGATAAAGTCAGTCAAAAATATACTAGATAGGGATGATGGAGACCCAATTGTGTACTAAGTCACAGTAGTTTCTGTGACTATCAAATGCAAATCGATATATGTAATCATGGCCCTGATTCACCTAGGAAGGAGACCCATTACCTTCAGAGATGTAATGTCATGACTCAGCGTTTTAAGCGTTCAGACACTGGAGTCAAGATCCCTCGATTCAAATCCTGGCTCAGGACTGTGTGTCCTTAGGCAAACTATTTCATATCTCGGTGCTTCAACTTTATCATTTGGAAAGTGGAGATAGCAATAGTACTTCCCTTGTACAATGGTTATGAGGATCGAATAAATGAATGTATGTGAAACCTTTCGTGTCTGTACATAATATTATTCAGAACATTTTTAAAAGGCAAGGCAAAATACATTTTCAAGCAACAGTATTAAAAATACCAAGAGAGTACAACATTCCAAAACTCAATCAGGAAGAATCTAAAAATCTCAATAGGCCAATCACTATGGAAGAAATTGAAGCAGTAATAAAAAAGCTCCCAGCAAACAAAAGCCCGGGGCCAGATGGCTTCACAGGGGAGTTTTACCAAACATTTAAGGAAGATCTAAAACCTATCCTCCTCAGACTATTTAAAAAAATTCAAGAGGCAGGAACACTTCCAGACTCATTCTATGAAGCCAGCATTACCCTAATACTAAAACCAGACAAAGACAACACAATGAAAGAGAATTATAGGCCGATATCCCTCATGAACATAGATGCCAAAATCCTCAACAAAATCCTAGCAAATCGGATCCAACAGTACATCAGAAAGATCATACACCATGACCAAGTAGGATTTATCCCAGGGATGCAAGGATGGTACAATATCCACAAATCAATAAATGTGATACATCACATAAACAAATTAAAAGATAAAAATCACTTAATCATATCAATTGATGCAGAAAAAGCATTTGACAAAATCCAGCACCCGTTTTTGATAAAAACTCTCAGCAAGGTAGGAATAGAAGGATCTTACCTCA